>CAUYRH010150562.1:0-68505 GCA_963574655.1 Perodicticus potto | reverse complement strand
ATTCACCTTTTCAGAGAACCAACTTTTTGATTTATTGATCTGTTGTATAATTCTTTTGTTTTCAATTTCATTTAATTCTGCCCTGATTTTGGTGATTTCTTTTCTTATGTTTGGTTTGGGGTTGGAATGTTCTTCATTTTCCAGTTGCTTGAGGTGTCCCATTAAGTGGTTAACTTCCTCTCTTTCCATTCTCTAGAGGAAGGCTTGCAGTGCTATAAATTTCCCTCTTAGGACTGCCTTTGCAGTATCCCAGAGGTTCTGATAATTCATATCTTCATTGTCATTTTGTTCCAAGAATTTGGTGATTTCCTTCTTAATCTCATCTATGACCCATCTATCCTTTAGTATAAGGTTATTTAGCTTCCATGTTTTTGTGAGTATGCAGATTCCTGTTGTTACTGAGTTCAACTTTTATTCCATGATGGTCTGAGAAGATGCAAGGAATAATTTCTATTTTTTAAAATCTGCTGAGGTTAGACCTGTGACCTAGGATGTGATTGATTTTGGAGTATGTTCCATGGGCTGTAGAGAAGAATGTCTATTCAGTTTTGTTGGGATGAAATGTTCTGTGGATGTCTGTTAAATCCAGATGTTGAATGGTTAAGTTTAAATCTAAAATTTCTTCGATTAGCTTCTTTTTGGAGTATCTATCCAGCAGTGCTAAAGGGGTGTTAAAATTTCTGAGTACTATGGAACTGGAGGAAATCAAGTTCCTCATGTCTGTTAGAGTTTCTCTGATAAATTAAGGCACATTCTGCTTGGGTTCTTAAATATTAATAATTGAAATCTCATCATATTGAGTAGTACCTTTAACAAATATGACGTGTCCATCCTTATCCTTCCTTATTTTGTTTGGTTTAAAGCCTATTGTATCTGCGAATAGGATTGCAACACCTGCTTTGTTCTGCTTTCCGTTTGCCTGGTGTATAGATAACCATCCCTTCACCTTGAGTCTATATTTATCTTTTAAGGTAAGATGTGTTTCTTGTATGCAGCAGATATCTGGCCTGAGTTTTTGTATCCAGTCAGCCAACCCATGCCTCTTTAGAGAACAATTTAAACCATTCACATTAACTGAGAATAACAATAAGCCTTTTGAAAGTCTGGTGGACAGTTTTAATCCTTTCATGACTGTGGAAGTTGGAATTTGATCAAAAATTTCTGAGTGGGTTTACTTTTGTGTTGGAGGATTATGCTGATCATTATGGAAGATAGGTCTGAGAATATCTTGGAGAGCTGGTTATGTTATGGCAAATTTCTTCAACATGTGGATGTCATTAAAGTAATTAATTTCTCCATCATAAATGAAACTTAGTTTAGCTGGATACAGGATCCTAGGTTGAAAGTTGTTTTGTTTTAGGAGATTAAAAGTCAATGACCACCCTCTTCTAGCTTGAAAGGTTTCAGCAGAGAGATGTGCAGTTATTCTAATGTTCTTCCCTTTGTAGGTAATGGTTTTCTTATGTCTGGCTGGTTTCAGAATTTTCTCCCTCACATTAACTTTAGTGAAATTGATTATGATGTGCCTGGTGGATGTCTTATTCGGTTTGAGTCACGCTGGAGTTCTGAAACTATCTGCAATCTGAATTTCAGAATTTCTTGGCATGTTTGGAAAGTTCCCTTTCATAATCTGATGAAGAAAAGACTATGTGTCTTATGAAGCTGCTTCATCGCTTTCAGGGATCCCTATGAGGCGAATATTGGTTTTCTTCGAATTATCCCAGAGCTCTGTGAGAGAGTGATCTGTTTTGGCCTTCCATTTCTCTTCCTCTTTGGATGTTTGGGAGCGTTCAAAAGCTTTGTCTTCAATGTTAGAAATCCTTTCTTCTGCTTGGTCCATTCTGTTACTGAGGGATTCTACTGTATTTCTCAGATCTTTGAGGGCTGCAAACTTCTTGTCTCAATGTGTCAAAATCTTTGGTCATTTTGTCTTTGAATTCGTTGAATTCTTGAGACATCTTTTGGGTCATCTTTTGGATTACTGCTTGAAATTTTAATTCCATCTTTTCCTCCATTCTGCTGATCTTATTTGCTATCCAGATTTTGAATTCGATTTCTGACATCTCAGCCATTTGCCTATGCAAGTGATCTTGTGCTGTGTCTGCCTTGTCTTTCCTTGGAGGAGTTGATCTACTCTGATTATTCATATTGCCAGCTATTTTCCATTGATTCTGCCCTATAATTGTTTTTCACCGTTGCCTCTGGCCATCCTCAGAGTTGGGAAGGTGTCTCTCCAAGATTAGACCAGGGTGGGATTACTCTTTTGTTGCTGGAACTTTGTAGGGAGTGACCCTGTGTAGCTCTTCTGGGACTGTCCCAGCCAGGGAGTTCTGGCTGCATGAGCAGCTCCAGAGTGTGGCAGCCCTGGATCCAGCAGCTGGGCGTGGGATGGTGCACACGGTTCTTGCAGTGCCAGTCCCCCAGTGATGTTGACAAAGAGAGCTCACAGCTCCAGCAGTCTCTGGCCAAGAGGAGGGCTCCACGCAGAGGCAGGGATGGCTCCAGTAGATGGACCCCAGTCCTGCAGCTTCTGGAGTCGCTGGCCAGATGGGCGGAGCTGTTGCAGAGGCAGGGAGGGTAAGGGAAGGAGGACACAGGTTGTGCGGTTCCTGGAGTCCCTGGCTGTAAGTGGGCGTGCTGAGTCTTAGCAGATGCTGGGTGCCGAGCTGCGCAGTCACTGACAGAGTCCCTGGCTGTTGGCACTGGTGCGGAGGCCCTGCCTGTGTGGGGCACAGGGCTGCCAGGGGAGTTCCAGGCTGGGAGCAGGCCTGTGGAGGTGCTGCATATGCTAGGCGTGGATCCTCACCATTGCCAGGGGAGTCCCTGTTCGGGGGCTGACCTGCGGAGGCCTGCTGGTCGCAGGCGGAAACCCTGGCAGAATGTGGGCCTGCAGTGGCCCTGTAGGCTTGGGGCACAGTGCCACACAGTCGCTGGGGAGTCCCTGGCCAGGAGCGGACCTGTGGAGGCCATGCAGTTGCCAGCGGAGTCCCTGGCAAATGCCATCCTGTGGAGGCCCATCAAGCACTGGGCACAGGGCCACGCAGTCACTGGGGGAGTTCCTGGCCAGGGGTGGCCTACAGAGCCCTGGTGGTTGCTGGCGGAGTCCCTGGCAGAAGGCAGGCCTGAGGAGGCCCTGCTGGCTTGGGGCGCAGGGCTGCAAGGTTGATGGGGGAGTTCCCCCGGCCAGACCATGCGGCACTCATTATTAAAATGAGTTTTAAACCTAACTTACATTGAATCAAAAGTTAAGTTAGTTAGAAAAGAGAAAAAAAAGACACTTACACTCACATACACACACACACACACTCAGAACAATTTTCTTTTCTGGATTACTATGTTAATCTTCACAAATTAATCCAAAGGGCTATTAAATATTTGTCCAGTGTTATGTACTGTGATGTAGAGTTTTTATACTTTTCAAGGGTAAGTGTACATTTGAAGTTGAAAGGATGAAGACTGGGTGCTGTGATTCATGCTTGTAAACCTAGCACTCTGGGAGGCTAAGGTGGAAGTATCCCTTTAGCTCAGGAGTTCAAGACCAGCATAAGCAAGACTTGTTTCTACAAAAATAGAAAAATATAGCTGGATATTGTGGTGCACCTGTAGTCCCAGCTACTCAGGAAACTGAGACAGGAGGATTGCTTGAACCCAGGAGTTTGAGGTTGCTCTGAGCTATGTTAATGCCACTGCACTATAGCCACAGGGTAAGATTCCTGATTCCAAATGAAAAAAGAAGGTGGAAGAATGAGGGAGGAAGAATCTCACAGATGGTTCTGTCTTCTCTTGGGTACCTGCAACAAAAGGTGCAGACTGCCCTGAAGAAGATTAGATGAGGATGTGATTACATCTCAACAGACCACCAGTATCAATGGTAGCTATGTGGAATATAGTTAACACAAATTATAACTTAAATGATGAAGAATAGTGTGCAACAGAGTCCTAACTATGGACCTTCCCTCTTTACTAACACCACCAATGACCATTGCTTATGGGCCTCAGAACTTGAGCACAGGAAGAAGGAAAAGAAAGTAAACAATCTTGATTGTGACACATTCCAACATAAAATGACTAAGTAATCACTAAGTTAGACTGAACTTTCTAGATTTCATTTCCTGTGTCATGAAGAATAAAGATTGGATTAAATCTATTTGCAGAAATTTAAATAATCTATAGAAAACCATTGTGAAATTTATAATAGACACATGCAGAACTGAGCACTATTCAAACTAGGTTAAAAGTGAAAATGTTTGTAAGAAAGAAAGGCATAGCCAGGCTACAGGTACACTGAAAGTGAGAACAGAGCATTGGAAAATCAGGCTTCTCTCATAGCCTCAGAGACTCCAGATCCTCTTTCTTGGTTTTACCTCGGATGGGTACATGCTGCTTTCTTTCCTGTCCTCATCCTGGGAAAAGACAAAGAAATGCTCTGCAACTGACTGCAAACATGTAATGTTATTCAAGAAATCTCCAGCCCATAATGCCAGTGGCCCCTGACATTTCAAATCCCATCTCCTCATTCCCTGCTTGACATTTCTGACTTAATGCACGCCTACTGATTTCTTACTTAACTCACTCCACCTTTCTCTCTGCCAGCACTTTTCCTTCTGTTTTATACCCCAATGAAAATGTCATTTACCTTGTCATTTGTTAGAGATGAAACTCATGAATCACGTCCGTGTGTGTGTGTGTGTGTGTGTGTGCGTACACATGTAAATAGTATATGTAAGACTGGACTTAAAAACCCTGTCTTGACCCCTATGTTACAATGAATCCCCCTTATTCAATGAGGTGGGTACAATTCTCAGTTCAAAACGTATGTTTTGCAAGAAGTATAACATATGTATTTTTCTACAACTCAGCTTAATTTCTATTTTGAGCCCCCATTCTGCTGTAGTCATAGAAATTCTTTGTTAACCAGTTTGTGCCCACACTCCTCCCTTTCCCGAGGATTATGCTAAAATTCTACAGGCATGTACAGTGCCAAGATATTGGAATAAGACTCCTAAAAATATTCCTTTTTCTGCTCCAGATCCATGCTAGATCCACTTTCCCCCCAATCTCTGCCCTGGAACCAGAACTGAATGTACCATATCAGTGGGGTTCTCTTCCCTGTGGCTTACAGATATGTTCAGAAGTATCATGTTCTCTCCTCATCCCTTCAAGCCTAGCAGTGGTAACAACTCTGCTGATACCACCCCCAGCTTCCTAAACTCTACACTCAGCCCACACCTTAGTCTCTTGGTAAACAATCCCTGGTGAAATTATCCAGTTGTGAAGATGATGTACTTTCTTGCTCTGGCCTTGACTAGTGTAGATCTAGATGTCCACTGTCCAAAGAAATTCTGCATATCTTTCTGTCTGGGTCCTGGTTGTTAGAACACAAAATTTACAACATCTCTTGTGTTTGTTCACATGCCCCTCAGATCTTATAACTCTCCCTTCTGCTGTTTTCATGCCATGCTGGGGATTGGAAATGTCTTTAGAGGTTGTCAAAGCCAGGTCTGCCTGGGCCTCTTGTGTACTCCCTCTCTCTCTGCATCCAGCACTGCCAAAGGCAGAAAAACAATCCTCCCCATGTCTATGCACTTCCTACTCCTGCTCTGTCCACCTAACGCAGCCCACTGACTGGTGGGAGATAGGGGAGAAAGGGCTACATGAAACACTGGGAGAAAAAATACACACAATATCATAGCATGAGTGTATTAACATAGGGACTTAATCATCACCAGCCTGTAACAAATCCATGATACTGAACATTTACATAGCCACAAGGACCATCCAGCTTGTGAGTTCTAAGAATAAAGACTTAAACAGTTTCACTGCTAAATGCCAGGCTCTTCATTCATATAGCAAATTACAGTTTGAAAGCACTTTACATATAAAAACTCACTGGGTCCTCAAGACCACCAAGAGAGGACTGCAAAGTGCACTCCACTTTATACATACTATACTGAAGATTAGAGAGGTTAAAGGCCTGGCAAAAACTAATGGATAGTTTTACAGTAAATTGTTTACCTTGAGTTCTTACAACTGTAATCCCACTACTCACTCAGCAGCCTCCCATCTTGTCCTACCTCTCTCAGAAGATGACTGAAAGTGTTGTGTAGCCACACAATATCATTGTTGCATGAGAATATTCACAGGAAGATGTGTATAAACTTCTTCAAAGTCAAACGATACATCTGTGGGCTGAGGCCAGCAGGTTGTGGCTGCTTCCAGGCTGTCTCCAGACTCTCCACTCCCCTCCCCCCTGAACTCCATCTGCTGCTTTTCTACCCACTCCCCTCACTCCCTGTCAACTTCCTGAATGGCAGTTTCATTCAGAAGACTGTGCAAAGAGGGAAAGAGGTGAGGGAAGGACCTTGTAGCAACGAGTGAACCTGCTGAAATGCTGCATGGTACATAAAGGACAGGTCACCACAAACGGGCCAGTCTGAAAAGATGAGGTGACAGTGAGAGCAACAGGGATTCTACTGAAATTCTGAATCTAAACATAGGACCTCAGTCCTGTGTAGTGCAGTAGGGTTAAAGGACTCGGTAAAAATGAGAAAGTTTGGGTACAGGTTTGGATGGTAGCTTCTTCATCAGAAACTTTAGGTAAATTATTTGGCCTCGGTTTACTTACCACCAAGTAACTAGGTTACAGCTAAGGTTTCTTTTAAATCTAATATTTGGTAAGATTTTTTTACCTGACACTGTAATTTTATGTTTTTCATTGAGATATAAAATTGTACCATATGGTTCAGCTGCAATTTGAATCTCAGTGGCTACTTTTGAAGTTTTGAGGGTATAAACTTGTAAAAAATAAGAATAATCTCAACTATAAAAGTTTCCTTTTGAAGTTAATTTTATTCCAATTTCAATGAAATAAGAAAAAATAACATTGACTTATTTAATCATAACTTTAGCAAATGTTCCATTTATTTATTCATTCAACTAACCAAAATTGAAGTTCTAGAGGCTGAGTACTTTCTGTGCCTATCCTCACATCGGAGTCTTTCTAGTGGGGGACAGAGGCAGTACAGTGTGGATAAAGTTGTGTGTCATGTTAAAATACAGGTAGACCTAGAAAGGCAGACAAAAGGGGCACCTTGCCCAGCTTTTGCAAGGAGTATGACTAGGAGTCCATTAAGACACGGGAGTAATTTGTACCCTGCTCAGAGAGCACTGGACATAATCAAGGAACCATAAGGAAATAGGCACTTAGTTTACCAAAAGGACTGGATATTTTGATGACTAAATCATGAAAGAATCTCATGCACTGCTTGTAAATGAGCCCAAATACAGAAAAACACATTCCTTCGCTATTTGTTGTTCTTGGAAGGTTTCCAAGAGAGGTGAATCTTAATGTCAATACCTAATGCTTATTATATCCCAACTTGCTCTGCAAGCAAACATGCCTAAAATCACAGAAAATTCGAAATGGGAAGAAACTTAAAAATAAGTTGGTACCCATTTGCTCAGAAAGGTAAATAGATTGCTACTAAATCTCACAGCAGCAGAGCCAAATCTGGGCTTCCATTTCAGTGATTTTTATAGTTTTTCTGCTGAACTTCCCTGTACTCCTGACAGGCTTTCTACAGAAATTCCAGGAAAAGAAGTCAAGAATTCTTAGTCATCCCATGAATCTATACCAATCATTTGGGAAGCATGCAAGACCACGGGATTAACCATGACTATAGGCCAGTTGTGGTGCTGGACACAGTGTTATGTGGTACATGAGGACATGGTGGTCAAGGAGGAACTGTGTATACGACAGTACCCCAATTACGATAATAATGGAGCTGAAAAATCCCTGTCACCTATTGGTATCACAGCGCAATACATTATCCACATGTTTGTGATGCTCCTGTAAACACTCCTACTGTGCTGCCAGCCATATAAAAGTATAGCAAGACATTATGATGTGCAGTTCATAATACTTCATAATGATAATAAATTACTTTGTTCATGGGTTTATGTATTTATTACAGTATGCTTTTTTAAATGTCATTTTAAAATGTACTCCTTCTACTTATAAAATTAAAAGTTAACTGTAAAACAGGCTCAGGCAGGTCCTTCAGGAGGTATTCCAGAAGAAGGCAGTGTAATCAAAGGAGCCGACAACACCACGTGTTTTTACCCTACAGACCTTTAAGTGGAAAAAGATGTGGAGGTGGAAGACAGTAATATTGACAATCCTGACCTACGTAGGCCCAGGCTAATAATATGTGTGTTTGTGTCTTAGACAAAAACACATTGAAAATGTTAAAAAAATTTAAAATTTTAAAAATAGATAAAAGCGTATAGAATAAGTATCTAAAACAGTGGTTCTCAACCTTCCTAATGCCGCAATGTATTTCCATTTTTAAAAAGGAGTCGCAACCCACAGGTTGAGAATCACTGATCTAAAGGAAGAAAATATTTGTTTTTACAGTTTTAATAGTATATTCATGCTGTAAGTTAAGTGTTACTATGAAAGAGTCAATATTTGAAAGTTTATAAGGTAAATAGGTTACAGTAAGCTAAGGTTAAATTTTTATTGAAGAAAGAAACAACATTTGTATAAACTCAGTGTAGCCTAAGTGAACAGTGTTCATAAAGCCTACAGTAATATATAGGAATGTCCTCGGTCTTCACATTCACTCCCTCACTGATTCACTCAGAGCAACTTCCAGTCCTCCAAACAGCATTCACAGTGAACACCCTATACAGGTGTGCCATTTTCACCTTGTCTACTGTATTTTTACTGTACTTTTTCTATTGTTAGATATACAAATACTTACATTGTATTATACTAGCCTATAACATTCAGTACAGTAACATGATGTGCAGGTTTATAGCCTAGGTGACAGCTGTAATAATTTCCTTAGCACCAACTAATTCCTTGTTCATTCAGCAAACTAATATATGCCAGTGACAGTTCTAAAAAGTGAGGAGTATCGTGAAACGCTGAGACAAGGCAATGATCTGAGCCACATGGTGTTCATCTACTAAGTGAAACAAAGCATAAACAATGCAATACAGATTATTATCATTTTAAGCAATAATAAGCATATGACAAAGATTCAAAATGCAGGAAGTGAACAAAAAAACTAAATTCCGTAGGGAAAAAAATGCGGTAAGAAGAAACAAGATTGAAAGCTGCTTGGATATATTGAAGTCTTTCACATTTTCCTTCCTCTGTCATGGAGTCATTCTTAGAAACACAGTGGGGAGAGGTAGGAGGCTTTCTTGGATTTCTTCTGGAGTGTTAAGAACCACCCTCTTACCTCTTATCAAACTGATTTTGAAACAGACATCGAGCCACAGTACTTTCTTCTCCAAACACAAGGTAGCCCTTGTATTATCATAATTTGGGGCAATAGTTCTTTTACGCGTCTTGAAAAGTTCACAGTTCCTTTTGAATATGTGATTTACATGAGACCTGCCCTCCCCCAAAAAATTCATGAGTACTACCATATTTTGCCATGTATAATGCACATTTTTGCCCAACTTTGTGGGAGAAAAATAAGCACGTGCATTATACATGGGTAGTATACAAATGTATGCATACTTTATAAGATGTTATCTATATATTACTTTTCAAAATTGAATTGAAGGTAATGTTACTGGTCAAGTGCACCATGACACTTAAACTCTGTATATATTTTTTGGCACCCCATACATAAATGTTTTGTGTTCTTTTATTTATGCTTATGCATTAAAAGTGTAACTCTAGAAAGTAATAATGATATCCATATGCAACATAATACCCTAGAATACATAATCAGTTTTGTTGAACCGATGACAAATTTGCAATGAAAGCAATTTTAGCCAAGAAAGAGCAACATATTTCTCTTCATACACTTTGGGTGAGAGCTAGCAATCTAGCTGATATTTTTACAGAAATTATTGGAAAACGTCAACATAGTTTTCATATACTGCAAGCCTTAAGCTAACAGTTGTTAAATGTGCTAAAGAGGAAGCAACAGAGCTGCTGAGAGATACTTGAGACCCCCATCCCAGACCATGTCATCAGATTGCGGAGGCAACAGGAAGAAAAGCTTCTTCAGATGTTAAAAAAGAGAAAGCCAGTGTGAGGGAAACCTCCAAAGTGGCCAGAGGTGGAACAAGAGGCTAAGACCTGGATTCTGGAACAGCATCAAACTGAGGTCTCTGTTTCCACCAAGATGATACAAGAAGAGGGTAAAGGGATTGCGTGAGAACAAAAAATGATTTCTCAGGAACACCTGAATGATGCTTTAACTTCAAGAAGATAACAGGATTGAGCATGAGAACACAGACAAAGCCTGCCCCCAAACGCCTGGTAGCCTGTGAGAATCAGGTTTGGAATTTCATTCTTATGTTACCCATCCTCATAAGACTTACAACTTGGAGCGGTCCTAAACTGCCAATATTGTCTTAAACTGCCACTCACATTTGAAGTGCCACCCAACAGAACTGTGGATGGCAAAGGAGCAAAGACTGTGTCTGTTAAAACGAGTGGACAAGAGAAAACATATTTCACGATTTTCAAGCCCATAATGTGGATGGGACAGAGCTACCACCTGTGATCATCTTTAAAAGAAAAAAACCCCTCCAAAAATTATGTTTCTCTGCATTAGGAGAGTAGGTTCTAACCAGCTTAAGTTTAGGGGACACCAATGCATGAGTGCATATGTTCAGATACCTCTTGGCAAAAGGGCTTTGGTTCCCCAGGCTGCACTGCTCAGAAGCAAAACTCACATGTGTGACCCAGCAGTACTGTTAACTGCTCGTTATTAAAGATGAAAGAGTATATCAGTTGTCCTTATTCAAAAAATTACTTTAAAGATATTATGTAAAATTAGTTAGTTCTGAAATTTGCAAAGTAAGTACAACAATGAAATCTTTAAAATGGTAATTCTCAACCCTACCCATTTGTTAGAATTACAAAACTGTAAATGAAATTAAAGAAAAAATCCTGACTATATGACAAGATATTCCATGTCCATGGATGGAAAAACTCAATATTATCAGTTTTTCCTTACTTGATCTATAAAACAAATGTAATCCTAATCAAAATTCCAGCAAGTTATTTTGTGGATAGTGCCAAACTGATTCTAAATTGTATATGGTGAGGCAAAAGACCCAGAAAAGCAAACACAAATTTGAAGGAGAAGAACAAAGCTGAATGAGTGAATGAGTGACACAACCTAGCTTTGGGAATTATGATAAAGTCATGGTATTCAAGGCAATGAGGAAATGGTCAATGAAGAAGATAATAAAACAGAACAAAGAGCCCAGAAAGAGCATCACATGAATATAGTTAACTGAAATTGGACAAGGAAAGGCAAATAAGAGAAAAGGCAGTCTTGTTCACTAAATGATACTGGAAGCTGGGCATGGTTTGCATGCCTGTAGACCAGATACTTGAGAGGCTGAGGTGGAAGGGTCCCTGGAGACCAAGAGATTGACTGCAGCCTACTCAACAGAGCAAGACCCTATCTCTAAAATAAATTGTTTTAAATAAATAAGGTATTGAAGCAGTTGGACATTCACATGCAAAGAAAAATATTACTCTAGACATAAATCTTACACCTTTTATAAAAATTAACTCAAATTGGATTGTAGACCTAAATGTAAAGTGCAAAACTATAAGATCTCTAGATGACAGGGGAGAAAATCTAGATGACCTAGAACTTGGCACAGATTTTTCACAACAATGACCTTATTTACGAAAGAAATAATTGAATTTCATTAAAATGAAAATTTTCTTGTGAACGACACTGGTCAGAGAATCAAAAGAGAAGTCTAAAATTGGGTGGGAGAGAGGGTAATTGGTGGGATCACACCTACAGTGCATCTTAGAAGGGTACAGATGAAACCTACTAAATGCAGAATACAAATGTCTTCATACAGTAACTAAGAAAATGCCATGAAGGCTATGTTAAACAGTTTCATGAAAATATTTCAGATTGTATATGAAGCCAGTACATTGTACCCCACGATTGCACTAATGTACACAGCTATGATTTAATAAAAAATAAAAAAATTAAAGAAAATAAAATTGGGTGGGAGAAAATATTTGCAAAAGATGTATCTGACAAAGAGCTGATATCCACCACATAAAAACAACATATAAAACTCAACAATAAGGGGGGGTGCCTGTGGCTCAAAGGAGTAGGGTTTCAGCCCCATATGCTGGAGGTGGCGGGTTCAAACCCAGCCCTGGCCAAAAACCACACACAAAAAAAGAAAACCTCAACAATAAGAAAATAAACTAATTAAAAGTGGATTATTTCCCATTCAGGCACAGTGGCTTATGTCTGTAATCCCAGCAATTTTAGAGACTGAGGCCAGGCATTCAAGGCTGCAATTAGATATAATCATCATAGGGCCCTCCAGCCTGGGCAACAGAGTGAGACCCAATTAAAACAATTAAAAAGTAAAAACTAAAAATAGGCCAAAGACCTTGATGGACACTTCATTAGTGAAGACATCCAGACAGCAAATAAACATCTAAGATATTCCACATCATATGTTATCAGGAGAATGCAAATTAAACAACAATGAGATACCATTATGCACCTAGTAGAATGGCCAAAATCTAGAACTGTGACAAGCCAATTGCTGATGAGGGTGCAGAGCAACAGGAACCCTCATTCATTACTGATGGGGATGCAAAATAATACAGCCACTAAGGCAGAGAGGTTAGTGGGTTCTTAAAAAACAAAAGGCACTTCTACCATACAATCCAGCAATTGCTCTCTTTGACATCTACTCTAAAGAGCTAAAAACATGTCCACACAAAAACCTATCCATGGTTGTCTACAGCAGCTTTACTCATAATTGCCAAAACTTGGAAGCCACCAAGATGTCCTTTTGTAAGTGAAAAGATAAATAAACCCTGGTATATTCAGACCATAGAATATTATTCAATGCTAACAATAAATGCACTTTCAGGCCATAAAAAGACATGGAAGTCACATAAATGATTATTGCTAAAGAAAAAGAAATTGATCTAGAAACCTAAATACTTTATTTTTCTAAGGATAAGAAAAAGATAAAACTATGGAGATAATAAAAAGATCAATGGTTGCTAGTGTTTAGGGGAAACAGAAGGATGAATAGGTAGAGCACAGAGGATTTTCCAGGATAGTAAAATTGTTCTGTATGATGTTATAATGGAAAGTATACGTCATTATAAATTTGTCCAGACTCATAGAATGTACAGCAAAAGCAAACCCTACTTTAAATTTTGGACTTGGGCTTGGGGTGATAATGATGTGTCATTGTAGGTTCATTAACTGTAGCAAATATACAAGTCTACTGGAGGATGTCGATAAAGAGGGAGGCTACGTTAAGTGCAGGGCTAGAGAGCATATGAAATACCTCTGTACCTTCTACTCAATTTTGCTATGAACTTAAAACTGCTCCCCCCCAAAAAAGCCTTTAGAGAAAGAATATATAAATACTGATATTTGCTACAACTTGTACAAATCTTGAAAACTTTATGCTAAGTAATAAAGGCAAATAAAAAATATTATATATATTTTATAATTATTATTATATAATATTTAATATATTATATAATTCCACATATTTGAAATGTCTTGAAATGACAAATCTATAAAGACTTAAGTAGATTAATGGTTGCTATGGCCTTTGGTTAAGGAGTAGATGAAAGTGAGTGCTAAGGCTATGGGATTTTGGCTAGGGAGGGAAGATAAAAATGTTCAAAAATTAGTGTTGTCATTCTTCTTAGTGAAGTATCACAAAAACTGAGAAGAAAGAATCCAATGCACTCAATTCTAATATGAAGCCAGTAGATGATCTAATACATAATTATATAATAGAAAAATTCAAATCAATTCAAGGTGGGGTGGAAAAATGAGGGAGCAGGGAGAGGGAGGGAGATTGGGGTTATAGTATAGGCCACACCTCTTGGGAGGTGGGACACAACAATAAGAGGGACTTTATTTAACAAATGCAAACAGTGTTGAGAGAGGATACCCAAGAAGGGTGAGGTCTAGGAGAACAAGTCTTCTCAAGGAGACCACAAGGATATATTTGCCGGGTCCTCTCCATGGTGACTCATCTCTTGGGAATTTGCAAACTTAACTTCCTGGAACTTGGAAATTTCCAAGTTCTGTGAAATACTGTAGTTCTGTAGGGGCTGGAATAGCATCTCCTGCTTGATTCAAACCAGCCAATAAGAAAAGTACCTATGGGGTGGAACTTTTTGACTGTTGATAAAAAGGGAAAGACCAAGCCAGTCAGGGAGTGCGGCCATTTGGAATTCTATGCCGTAAGCTCCTGGCTGGTGAATAAAGCCTTTCCTCTTATAAATGTGGTGTTTGGGTATTCTTCCTCTCCATTGGTCATCATCTTCCTACAACAGTGTAACCTAATTCTTTGTACTCTTAATGAACCTGAAACAATAAAATAAATTAGTGTTGATATTTGCACACTGTTCTGTGAATAGTAAAAAGCAGTGAATTGTATAGTGTAAAAGGGTGAATGTTATAAGATATAAATTATATCTCAATAAAGTCATTTAAGAAAATAAACTCTAAAAATATTTTGAGCAACGAATAGTTAACATTAAATTGTGTACAGTCAACAATACTTAAATATGATGTTTGGGTAACTTTGAACCTGCTCTGGTGGAGATATCCACCATTTACATTCTTTTTTAAAAACCACTTTATTAAGGTATGATTGGCATACAAAAAGCTGTATATAACTAAAACATATAACTTCACTTCATGAGTTTGGAGACAATTTTACAACCATGGAGCCATCATCACAATCAAGGCTATAACCTTATTCATCACCTCTAAACATTTCCTCTTGCCACCTTTATTATTTTTTAACTTTATCTGTATTCATTTAATTTGTTCCTTTTTTGGTAAAAGCATTTAACATAGGATCTACCCTATGAGCAAATTTTAAGTATACTATACATTATTGTTACCTATAGGCCCTATGGTGTGCCTATATTCTTATCATTAAGTTTTATGAGACCTTTAGAATGTATTCATCTTATGTAAGTGAAATTCTGTACTCTTTCAATAACGTCTCCCTATTCCCTACTCCCAGCCCTCAGAGACCCCTATTCTGCTCTCTGACTCTATGAGTTTGACTATTTTAGATTCCTCATAAAAGTGGTATCATGCAGCATTTGTCTTTCTGTTCCTGGCTTATTTCATTTAGCGTAATATCCTCTAGGTCCATTCATGTTGTCACAAATGGCAGAATTTCCGAATTTCCTTCTTATGTAAGGTTGAATTATGTATATAACACATTTTCTTTATCCATTCAGCTGTCTATAGACATTTTTAGGTTGCTTCTATATCATAGCTGTTGTGAATAATGCTACAACGAACATGGGAGTATAGATATCTTTTTGAGATACTGACATCCTGACTTCTATTTCTTTGGGAGAAATAAATCCCAGAATTGGGATTGCTGAATCAGATGGTAATTCTTTTTTTTTTTTTTTTTTTGAGACAGAGTCTCATCATGTCACCCTCAGTAGAGCTCACAGCAACCTCAAAATCTTGGGTTAAAGCGATTCGCTTGCCTCAGCCTCCCAAGTAGCTGGGACTACAGATAACTACACAACGCCCAGCTATTTTTTTTGTTGTAGTTGTCAGCATTGTTGTTTGGCAGGCCCAGGCTGGGCTCCGACCCTCCAGCTCTGGTGTATGTGGCTGGTGCCCTAGCCGCTCGAGCTACTGGCGCCAAGCCTCAGGTGGTAATTTTATTTTTAAATTTTTGAGAAACCTCCATACTGTTTTCCATAATGGCTGCCCAATTTACATACCCACCAAGAGTGTACAAGAGTTCTCTTTTCTCCACAACCTCTCCAACATTTGCTCCCTTTTGTTTTTTTGATAAAAGCCATCTTAACAGAGGTCTGCAGTTTTGATTTTCATTTCCCTGATAATTAGTGATATTGAATACCTTTACATATGCCTGTTAGTCATTTTGTATGTCTTCTCTAGTGAAATATTTATACAAGTCCTTTGCCCATTTTTTAAATTGTATCGTTTGTTTTTTTACTATTGACTTATCTGAGTTCCTTATATACGTATTTTGAATATTAACTCCTTATCAATACATAGTTTGTAAATATTGCTTTTTCTTTTTCTTGATTGTTTCCTTTGCTGTACAGAAGCTTTCTAGTTTAATGAAATCACACTTGTCCCTTTTTGCTTTTGTTACTTGTGCTTTTAGTGTCATATCAAGAAATTAGGCCAAGTCTAATGCCTTGAAGATTTTATCTATGTTTTCTTTTATGAGTTTTGTTTCAGGTATTACATTTAAGTCTTTAAGATATTTTGGGTTAATTTTTGTACATAATATGAGATGAGTCCAATTTTATTCTTCTGCATGTGGCTATCTAGATTTCAGAGTACCATCTATCTATTAAAGAGACTATTTATTCCCATCTTGTATTCTTGGACCATCATCAAAGATTATTTGACTGTATATGTGTTGATTTATTTCTGGAGTCTCTGTTTTCTTTTGTTTGTCTACATGTCTGGCTTTATACCAGTACAATACTATATTTATTACTGTAGCTCTGTATTATACAATCAAAGAGTGTGTTACCTCCAGCTTGACTCTCCTTTCTCAAAATTGCATTGGCTATTCAGGCTCTTCTGTGGTTCCAAATACATTTTAGAATTTATATTATATACATATATATCTATTAAAAAATGCCATCAAAATTTTAATAGGGATTGCATTGAATCTGAAGAGTTTGTATAGTATGGATATTATAAGAATATTAATTCTTCTACCCATGAAACTAATCTCCTTCCATTTATTTATGTTTTTTATTTTCTAGACAATGTTTTATAATTTTAAGTATAAAGGTCTTTTATCCGTGGTTATGTTTATTCCTAAGTATTTTACTTTTTAAATGCTATTGTAAATGAGACTTTTTTCTTAATTTCTTTTTCTGATACTGCTAGTGTATCAATATGCAATGATATTTTTGTTTTTAATTTTGTATTATGAAACTTTACTGAATTTATTTATTAATTATTTTATTATTTTAGAAAAGTATGAGGGTATAAGTGTTTGGTTACATGAATTGCTTTCATACAGTTTGAATCAAGTTATAAGTGTACTCTTCACCCAAATAGTGTACAATGTATCCATTAGGTATGAATTTACCTCTTCCCTCTGACCCCCTCCCACCTGCTTGCCTTCCATTGACATTTACTACCTAATATTCACATGGGTATTGATAGATTAGTTGCAGGTTTTTTTTTTAAATTTATTTCTGATTATTTCCAGTTTAATAGTGAGTATATGTGGTGTTTCTTTTTTCATTCTTGCAAAATTTCACTTAGAAGAATGGTCTCCAGTTTCATTCAAGTTGTTGCAAAATGTATTAATTCAACGTTTTTTATGGCAGAGTGGTATTCCATGGTATGCATATACCACATTTTGTTAATCCACTCGTGTATTGGATGAGTACTTGGGTTGGCTCCACACCTTTGCAATTGTGAATTGCACGGTAATAAACATTTGAGGACATGTGTCTTTTTAATAAAATGACTGTTTTTCCTTCAGTAGATACCCAATAATGGGATTAAGTATCTGATGGTAAAATGGTAGGTCTATATTTAAATCTTTGAATCTCCATAAGACTTTCCATAGAGGTTGCACTAGTTTGCAGTCCCACCTACTGTGTATAAATGTTCCTTTCTCTCTTTATCCATGGCAGCATCTATTGTTTTGGGATTTTCAGATGAAAGCCATTCTCACTGGAGTTAGGTGATACCTTATTGTGGTTTTGACTTGCATTTCCCTAATGATTAGAGACATTCAGCATTTTTCCATATGTTTACTGGCCATTAGTCTATCTTCTTTTGAAAAGCTTCCATTTGTGTCTTTTGACCACTTTTTTATGGAGTTTTTTTTCCTTGCTGATTTACTTGAATTCTTCGTATATTCTGGTTATCAGTCCTTAATCAGACATATAGCAAGCAAATGTTATCATCCATTCTGTAGATTGTCTGTTTGCTCTATAGATTGTTTCCTTGGCTGTGCAATAGCTTTTCAATTTAATCAGGTCCCATTTGTTAATTTTTGTTGTTGCTGTGATTGCCTTTGGGGTCTTCTTCATAAATTCTTTACCTAGGCCAGTCAGTGTTCGTAAGAGTTTTTCCCACATTTTCTTCCCACAGTTTTGTGCCTTATGCTTAAGTCTGTTAATCCATCATGAATTGTGAGTGGTGAGAGGTGAAGCTCCTATTTCAATTTTATACATATGGCTACTCAATTTTTCCAGCACAATTTATTAACTAGAAATTCCTTTCCACAGTGTATGTATATATTGCTGTCTGCTTTGTCAATGATCAGATGTCAATACGAGGATGGTTTCATATCTAGGTTTTCTATTCTGATCCATTGGTCTATGCCTCTGTTCTTATGTCAGTACCATGTAGTATAACTTGAAGTTCCAATTTATCCCTTTTGCTTAAGGTCGCTTTGACTATTTCACGTCTTTTTGGTTCCATACAAAATGTAAAACTTTTTTTTTAAATCTGCAAGAAATAATGTTTTTATATTTTAATGGGGATTGCATCAAATTTGTAAGTCACTTTGGGTAGTGTAGCCATTTCAACAATGTTGATTTTGCTGATCCATGAGCATGATATATTTTTCCTTCTGTTTATATCCTCTGCCAGTTCTTAGGATAAATGCTTTCAACTTTTCCCTATTTGGTATGATGTTGGCTGTGGGTTTGTCATATATATCTTTTATAATTCTGGGCTATGTTTTTTTCTATTCCCAGTTTGTTGAAGGTTTTTTCATGAAAGGGTGCTGGACTGTGTCAAATGCTTTTCCCCTCAAGAAGCTATGCACAAATACCAGCACCTAGTCTACTCTTGAAAGAAATTTTGTAACTCTTTTTCTGGAATGACCATCAGAGCTGTCACCATGTGGCACACAAAAACACACAACAATAATAAGGAATGCCACTCAGAAAGCCATTGCCACATATTGACACAAACACACACGGATATACCAAGGTTACAAAACCTTACTGAGTTGTTTGTACTATGCAGCCAATGTAAACACACAGTGGCAAGTTTGCAAACTTAATTATCAGACTTAGTAAGATGACAGATCTAATGGTCATTCCAGAAAAGGAGTTCCAAAATTGCGTTGAAGGGTGGACTAGGAAATGGCACCGGTGTATAGCTTCTCAGGGGGAGTACTTGAAATGTGACTTCAGTGATATTCAGCAATGAGGTATGTAATGCTATTTCTAGGATAAGTTCACAAACTTATTGTCAAACCTTCCATATACTTTACATATGCTTTTCTTATACCCTACAAATTTTGTATGTTGTTTTGTTTCAAGATAGTTTCGAATTTTCTTTTTGAGTTTTCTTGACACAATGATTAAGAGTGTGTTGCTTAATTTCCATGTATTTGTGAATTTTCCCATTTTCCTAGCTTTGTGACCAAGGAAGGGCTAGAAGAAGATGTTCCAGTAGCAATCAGCACATCGATCATCCAGATATTAGTTTTAAAATACTATTCTCCAATAAAAGAAATTAGGACTCCCTGGAGAAATGACTCATTCTAGGACTAAGGCAGGGAAAATACAAATAAACATGGATCATCTTATTGAGCCAGAAAAAAGACAGTGCTAAAAGAAAAATGTGCACAACACAAAAATACAAAGAGCCAACCTGAAAACTTTAAATGAGAAAGATCTGGAACAATTTGGACACATTAAATAAAGATAACATTAAATCGTGAACCCCCCAAATTACATAAATATCCATTTCATATGGATTTAAACAAATGATTAAACACACAAATAAATGAATAGAAGAAACAAATATTCTTTACAAAAGAATTCCAAAGGGTAAACAGAGAAGGATTGATCGACAAATAAATAACATCACCATTACACACAGTGATATAGATAAGAGTATCTGATGTCTGAAATGCTTAGGAATAAGTGTTTCAGATTTTGGAGTTTATTTTTCATTTTGGATTTCAGAATATTTGCATTATACTTATGGATTCAGTGTCCCAAATGCAAAAAATTCAAAATTCAAAATACTCCAGTGAGCCTTTCCTTTGAGCTCATATCAATTTTTAAAAAGTTTTAAATTTTAGAGAATTCGAGATTTTCAGGGTTAGAATGCTCTAACTGCTGCAGGCAATTAAAATTTGTGGTGGAGTTTTGTAACTTTTGTAGACAAAGAGGATATTTGCTTAGCCTTAAAGTATTGTACTCAAAATATTTATTAATTACTGTGGTGGTTTTAACATTTGTTCACAAATTTCTAGTACCTTTTCAGTGTAGAAACCTTTGATGGCCAGTGATATGCCATGTGATATTATCAGGGAATAGGTATATTCTTCCTGCCCATAACCCTAGTTTAATTATGAAAAAACATCACATAAACCCCAAATGAGAGATATTCTACCAATACCTGATCAGTACTCTTCAGAAGTGTTAAGATATCAAAAAACAAAGAGACTAATCACAGGAGTCTAAAGTGTCAAGATAACCACATGCAATGTCTGGTGTCCTGGATTTAATTCTGGACCAGGAAAAAAAAAATCTGTGGGAAAAATGATCAAATCTGAATGAAGTGTGCAATTTGGATAATATTATACTGATGCTAACTGTTAGCTTTAGTAAACATGCCATGGTTATATAAGAGATTAATACATGTGTATTAGAAGTTGGATGAAGGGTATTCAGTAGTTCTCTAAACCATTTGCACAGCTCTTCAGTAAATACAAAAAAACTTGGTTTGCTCTATATCTTTAATAAATATTAGCTATTACCATAGGTTTCTAAGGTGACACCTATTCACTTGATTACACAATCCACTTTCCTTTTTTCTGAGAACTCTCTCCTTACCCTCCAAGTCCCTTTGGTTATACTGGTAAGATTCCCAGAAATTATTTTAGCAAATACGATGCCACTTACTACATACTGTACTTGCCCTGCCTTGTCATAGGTGATTGGACCAGGAATGGGCCTTTGACTAAAATAAAGCTAATGAAACTTTTCCTCAGGAAATTTCAGATTCTGGGTGCATCTGGGTTTAATGTCCTGAATGGAGGAGTTCTACTTAAGAGCTCTTAGAAGATAATTTCTACTATCTGGCCTAAGAAGCAGAGAAGCTATTCTACAATGGGGGAGCAGAATAAAACAGATGTGCCCTAAGAGACATCTAAATTAGTAGAGAGGGGATTTTCTGGCTCACTGTACAACTCCAGCCTTTAGTTCCCTCTAGTTTCTGAATCTATCTGCTCACCTTAGATTCCATGACATACCACTAACTCCTCTTCCTCTTTGGCTTCAACTCGCTAGATTCGATATCTGTTAACACGACTTTAAAAAGTGCTAACTAGTACATCCACTTGGTAGTAAATGTCATGCATCTAAACTTCTATTTTCTGTTGTATTTGCTTTTTGATATTAAACGTAAGTAATTTTTAGTCATACCTGACATAAGCTATCTGGTTAAGTTACCTCTATCCTTACAAATATATCACACCTTAAATTTGGATCATTTGTTTATTCCATGCTCATTCTACAAAATACCTTCACTCTGTCTTATGGCCCAAATTCCAGCTATATTGCCAGGCTTGATTAAAATGCTATATCTTCCATGCAGTTTGCCCTGCAACCTACCCAAAAAAGGAATGAAAAAAAAAATCCCGTGTTTCCTTATCTTCATTTTTGTGGTAATTATTCCTTTTTATTTTTATATAATCATGTACATACACTTACCATTTTTCCTCTTAGATATGAAGCTACTTGTTAGATATGAAGCTTCCTGTTCTTATTCAGGCACCATCACCATTCCAAGAAATGTTTAGATAACAATGTAAATACATAAATTAATTTCAATTGCTTTCAAAGTGTAGAAATGCAAGATACTAATAATATTCACCTGTATTTTTTTTACTGTACTTAATAAGAAAGTTATTTTTTAAAAGTAAAGCTTATCTCTCACACATACTTCTAAAAGAAAATATTGAGCCAGGCACAGTGACCTGTAATCTTAGCACTCAGGGAGGCTGAGGTGGGTGGATTGCCTGAGCTCATTGGTTCGAGGCCAGCCTACGCCAGAGTGAGACCTCATCTCTAAAAACAGCCAGATACTGTGGCAGGCGCCTGTAGTCCCCACTACTTGGGAGGTTGAGGCAAGAGAATCACTTAAGCCCAAGAGTTTGAGGTTGCTATGCACTGTGCCATAGCACTCTACCAAGGGTGACAAAGTAAGACTCTGTTGAAAAGAGAAGAGAAGAGAAGAGAAGAGAAGAGAAGAGAAGAGAAGAGAAGAGAAGAGAAGCGAATATTGGAAAATATCTTTATCAGCCTGAGTTGTGCAAAGACTTCTGAAAAAGACATAAACAAGCACTAATAAAGGAAAAAAATGATATATTATACTACATCAAAATTCAGAATTTCTGTTCATCAAAAAAATCATTAAAGAGGAAAGATAGGCCATAAGTTGGGAGAAAATATTTGTAATACATATAAAAGATTCAAACTCAGACAAAGAAAACTTCTATAAAGCATTTTTTAAAAAGAAAAACATTTTAATAAAAAGTGAGCAAAGGACATGAGCAGAAAAGAAATACTGAGATGGCCATTAAACTTACAAATATGTTTACAACATCCTTAGTCATTAAAGAAATAAGTCACATTATTGCCACAATGAGATACACTAAATACCCTAAAAATCATTAAAACTAAAAAGATGGGAAAAACAAAACAAGCTTTGGCAAAGTGAGTAAGGAATTAAATAACAATGCACTGCTGCTAAGAGTGAAAAATGACACTACCATGTTAGAAAATAGTTCAGCATGGTCAAACAAAGCTGAACACAGGCACACTTTATGACCCAGTAATTTGCATGCATACCTGTGTATATCAAAAGAGTGTTCACAACACCATGACTCACAATAGTCATGGTGAACCTGAAAACAAATGTGCATCAACAGAAAAGTGAATACAGACACTGTAGCACTTTCACATAGAGGCATATTATATAGCAATGAGAACGAACTAAACTCCAGAACTGTGGATGATTGCATAAGCACAATGTTAAGATTTTTTTTAAAAGCAGGCACAAATATTTCTTCTACTGTGCAATTTAACATATGTAATGCTCAATACCATATAAAACTAATTGCTAGTGTTAGAAGTCAGATTGTGGTCATCTTTTTCGGTGATAGTGATGGAAGATGGAAGCAGAGAATCTTATGGGGTGCTGATATATTCTTAGTCCAGATGTATTCACTTTGCAAACCTCCAGCAAGTTGCAAACTTGTAATATGTGCACCTTTCTGGATGTTTCAATAAAAGATTTTTTAAATAAAAGGTTTTCACACATTATTTGCAGCAACAATTTCACTGCCTTAGGCACCATGCCAAAAGGTTGTGTATGTATAAATTACTTGTTCTTTTAGTAGCACAAAAACCATTAAAATCAATATTTTTATATTATACCTATAAGAATTAAGAGGTAAAATTACACAGTGATTTATTCAGTGGTACAAACAGGAACAATAATAAGTGTTTATTGATTTTGAAATTATGAAGGCCTCGGAATTTAAATCAGAGTTTCAGTATGCAATAACAATTCATTCATTCAAACGACCTTGGTATTTATGATTAGCTGGGAATTTGATTAAGCACGGGTGAATGTCATCATCTTGTAATTTGAAATCCCCTTCTCCTTTTCTTTTCCTTTGGTATATTTGACCTGGGTGTGTCTGGGACTGTCCTTAATACCATAAGCTTCCTTAGAAAGGTAGATGATGTTTAAAATTTTGCCAGCCAGGTTATGGCTCTGTCAAAACTAAGCAAAATTAAGCAAGAAGAATCTCTCTAGGCCAAGAAATAAAATCTACAGTATTTATGGGAAATCTTCTCCAAAGAAGTGCTTCCTTCCTTCCCCTTTTCCCAGAATGTGTGTAGAACCATCCTGAGGCCTTCAAACATCCTGTTAGGTCTTCTGGGTCTCAGTGGTTAGATTTAAATTCAAACAGACATTTGTCATAGCCGTGAAGAGTAATAGAAGCCACAGAGCAAAGAGAAAAATGCAATTTTGGGGTTCTCAAAATAGGGGTTATTACTAGTTAAGGCAAGGGAAGGGGAATTCTTTGAATCACGCACTTCTTTTGACTTTCAGGCCAAGTTATCCCTGACTCACCAAACACCCTCGAGTTACAACTAAAAAGCTTAGCACCTGATCCCTTCAAAATTAACTGTAATGTGTCAGCAAACTTACTTTTTCAGCTCTCAATCTTAGTGCTGTCTTTCTAGAAATCTCCATGCCCTGAGAGCCAAGTGGAGGAAGAAGCGAATGCTCAGGCTGACGCACAAAAGGAGAAAGATGAGGCAGAGGTCCAAGTAAACTCGCGAGCACGCATGAAAGCCACAAGAGCAGGAGCGTGGGATGCAGAGGTTGAGGACGCAGGGACAAGCCGCTGGACTGCACGGGGCTGTCTGGAACTTGCTCTCAGCAGATCTAAGACCTCATCACCACCCAATCGCCAGCCACGCCTGAGAAACCCACCTTGCTCGCACCAAACAGTCCCTGTTGGTCCTTTGCCTTGGACCTGGCTGACATTCTGGACTCGTCCTGTTCTCTGTGTGGTCGAGTGTAACAAGTATACAATAAATCATACCGACTGCTGTTTGGACTGAAGAGGCAAAAAACAAACAAAACCTTGCTATTTCACACACACCCAAGGAGTCCAGGCTTCTTCCTGGGTTCCACACTTTACACTATTCCTAATCACATGTGCCTAATATATTCATTCTCTCTCTCTCTCTCTCTCTCTCTCTCTCTCTCTCTCTCTCTAACACACACACACACACACAAACACAGAGGCAAGCATACATGTTAAAGAACACTCAGAGGAGTCTGCCACTCAAGCCCCTCTCTCAGCACTGGCACTGTAAATCCAGAAGCCTAAACAGGTCTTCAAGACCAACACTGGTCAGTTCGCAGGTCATCACCTCTGTGTACCTCCCCCTCTACAAAGTCAAAGCTAAAGGCACTGTGCTTTCATGTGTGAAGGTCTGAGGACCGTGCTAGCTCAAGTGTGAGTCAAAAGCTGCTTGCCTGTTGCTATGAAATAGATGAACAAGCACCACTGCAATGGTGGTGGGAAGCAGAGACCTCTGTATACTGGTGGTGATGGGTCTGCCCTCATGAACATATTTGTTTGTTTGTTTGTTTGTTTGTTTGTTTGGCCCGGGTCACCACCTCCAGTATATGGGGCCTGCACCCTACTCCTTGAGCCACAGGCACCGTCCCCTCCTTATGAACATATCAATGCCCCTATTTAAAAAAAGTCTTGAAGGAGTGGTTTGCTCTGTTCTGCAGTTTTGCCATGTGGGGACTCAGCCCTTGTCATCTTTTTGTTCTTCTGCCTTCTGTCATGTGAGAACACAGCAAGAAATCTCTCATTGGACACTAGCACCTTGATCTTAGACTTCCCGGCCTCCAGAATTGTGAGAGAATGTATTTCTGTTCTTGATTAAATGACCCAGTCTGTGGTATTCTGTTATAGAAGCAGGAAATGGACAAGGACACCAGTGCAAGCAGGAATTAAGTGGCAGCAGTACTTAGACAACAGGCAAATTAACTTACTTGCTAAAATCTGCTCAGCATAAATACAATAGATTTCTGCACAAAACATTATTTATCAGTACTATTTTTGTCTCCTCTTCCTGTTTCATTTTGTGACCCCAGTGGTGCTCATGATTAGCATGGAATTTATTAAAATTACACACTGGAGATCAGTAACATGTTGAAATAATAAACATGTCATGTTACTTTTAAATATGTGTATGTCTTGGTCTAGACAAAACTTTATATTGGCAATTACATGAACATTGACTGCTACATTTGCAAATAATTTTATTTTTATTAATATTTTGTAAGTTATAACTATTCAAAAATTAAATCAATGACTTAATCTTAATTTTAGTTGATATTTTGATTTCATTAATTTTTTTTATTTTAGTAATTTTAATCTCTTCTTTTTAGTTTTAGTAGCTATTCTGAATTATCTTAAAAGAAAAATAAATGTTTGGCAACATGAAAATAATTTCATTTTTTATTTATGTATTTAAATACATGTTTAAATAAAAATATATTCAAATTTTGAATATTTTGAGTAGTTTCATTTTATTTTTTATTCCTATACTAGGATACCCTTGATTATAAAAAATTATCATGACAATATAAGTTGTAATTTTGCTGCAAAAAATAATTTATATGAAATAAATGTACAATTATACATGATTTATGTATTTCTGCATTTTGTTACTCATTCAACATCAACAGACGATTGAGACATTTTGCTAATTAAATTCAGATGTCCTTGAGTCATACTTTAAGTCATATACAAACCATAAATATAATTCACATATCTTTCAAGTTGATGTTTTATGTCTTCTGTGAAAGATATATTCACAAAAGTAGGAAGATGAAACCTACATTATACAATGGTATTTAGGTTGATTCATAACATCTAAGTACTTTGACATACGGTATGTAGGCCTCCATTTTTTCTTCTTGGACTTCACAGATGCAGACACAGGTCTGTAGTAAGTCAGAATAGACACTATCGCTTCATTAAATACCATTTTTTTTTGTCTTCATATACATTCTTGGATGTCAAGATTGATTTTTTAAAAAAGTAAAAGCAAATTAAAAGAATTGTTGGGAGTTTCAGCATCACAGCTTAACATAATACTAATAAGATTTATTATCTTCCTAAGTCTTTTAATAATCAGAAGTACTTTCTTCTGTTTTCAAATGATTGTTAGAATCTGCCTTTTAATCAAATATTAGTTTATTCTTAATCAACTGCATTTTTATTTACATGATGCTGTCTCTTTGTCCATAATAATACTTCCCAAATTTGCCTAATCCTAGAAAGCCACATGGGACACTTCCTAGAACACAATTTTCCAAATCCCAATCCATCTCCATATTTCCTATATTGAAAACCCTAAGTCTTTGAATCAGTTCTTTCTTTTTTCTTCTCTGTTTCTTCCCCCTTAAAAAAAAATACCTGGAAGAATTCTCCTCTAATAAGTTTGAGGAGCACAGTCTTATAAAAAAATATTTTACAGCAACACATTGCAGACTTTTATTCTACTACACCCAGATTGTCAGACCAAACAACAAATATATGACTTCTCTTTTGTGACTTAGATAGATTTGTTTTTCATCTCTCTGTTTCACTTTCCTCTGAACCAAATATCTTTTAATAATATCTTATAACTATTCAAAGTGCTCTCACATCTTTAGTATTATCTTAGTTTATCTTCAAAACAAGGCTATGACATTAGTATTATGATCCTTATTAATTAATTAATTAATTTATTTATTTATTTTTTGAGACAGAGTGTCACTTATTAACCCTCGGTAGAGTGCCATGGCATCACAGCTCACAGCAACCTCCAACTCCTTGGGCTTAGGCAATTCTCTTGCCTCAGGCTCCCAAGTAGCTGGGACTACAGGTGCCCACCACAGTGCCCGGCTATTTTTTTGTTGCAGTTTGGCCGGGGCTGCGTTTGAACCCGCCACCCTGGGTATATGGGGCTGGCGCCTTACCCACTGAGCCACAGGTGCCGCCCTATTTTGATCCTTATTTAACAGATTGAGAGGCTGAACACAGAAAGGTTGAAGATCACAGATCTGGTAATGAGACAAAGAACAGACTACCGTGTCTCAAGTTCCAGTATCAGTTAGGTTATAATGAACGATACTCAATGACAAAATCTCATTGGCATTAAAACAAAAATAAAGCATATATTTTGGGTTCATGTGCCCACAGGTGGGCCGAAGTGGCTCCTTCTGTGCACCTCATGCTGAGACCTATGCAGGAGGAATGTGGGGCATGATCTCCCAGAACTATAGAAGTGCAGGGGAGCAAGCTCAACTGCCCAGGCAAATTTCAACCCTCTACTAGCACCACATGCACTAACTTACCATTGGTTAAAGCAAGTCACATGGCTAAACCCAAGGTTGGCAGCAAGAACCTACTCCATCTAAAAGAGTTTATAGCAAAGGAAAGAACAGATTATTTTCCTAAAGCTAAGGAAAACTTTGCATCAATTATTGAAGCTACTTCATCCAAAGGCACAGTGCTTTCTACTAGATCCTATGACTTTGGAGCTTTGGCATAGGCTTATTTTCATGGCTTACACTGGCTATTGTAAAATGTACTGCTTGGGAGAAAGGGTAATTTTACAAAAATAATTGAAAGTGCATGAAAAAGTGTGTTACCTTTTGCAAAAATGATGATTAAGTAACAAAAAAAATTCAGTATATGAAAGAATAAATATAGTTCACCTCACTAAGCCTACACTAATGTTTCCTATTGAATGTTGTCTACTATCTGACCAAATACTAAAAGGCTTTCTTTTAAGCAAATCCACAAATGATAGTAAAATATCTAAGAATTTGCATGTGAAATAGAAGGTTGGAGGATAAAGAAAATGACTGCAAATGTTCCATTTCTATGTCCACATCTTCAGACAATTGCATATTTTGAATTTTTTGTTTTCTTTTCCAAATAATTACCAGAACATTTATTTAACAGTTAGATGTTCTGCTATACTCACAAATATTTTTCAGAACAAAATATTAATATTTTAGATTACTCACCAGGCAGGAGTTATTGGTAATGGAATTCCTTACATGAATTGTCATTTTCAAAAGATATTGACCACCCAAGAGACTGTAACAAACTGATCAACATACAGAGATGGGCAATATAAGGAACTAGGCCTAGTGTACTGATATGTACATGTGGTGCATGTCTGATCTATGAAAATAAGGTCAACTTAAGGAGGTGGTTAGCTATGGAAGTTCTAATATACATATATATATATATCAAATTAAACTTATGTTTAATCATGGTCAAGATTTCTTTTAATTAGACAAAAGATAGCCTCTGGCATCATGAACTTTGGATTCCCATAATTTACTTAAAATACCAAACACCGTTAGAACTCAAGCATAAAACAAACTCTGCTACTAAATTGCTTGTGAGAAGTAATGAAATAAAATAAATTGTATTCTTGTCAAAATATTATCTTCCCCTATATTTGGGAGGTTACATTTTTTACTTCAGGAAATGCCAGGCATAGTTATACAGCTAGTGGTGACCCTTCTGTGGGTGAACAGTACCTTCTTGCCCACTGACTTCAGACATGGCCAGGTATCTTCAGGTGAACCTCACTGAAAGAAAATTTCTTGTCCCTGCATTGATAAATGTAGCACTTGTTTGATCACTGAAATGTACTCAGAATGACCAAAGCAAGGAGAAGATTCAGGTGTCACTGTGTTGTTCTCCCATGCTCTATTCAATCCCTGTGATGACACCATACACATTTCCTATAACTAGTTATCCTTCTCCCTTGATCACATGTGAAGATATAGGACAAAGTTTCAGTTGACATTTGTTAAGCCTATAATGTAAGTGAGAAATAAATTCTCATCATGTTGTTGCAGGAAGACAAGGCCCAACGGAGAGAAAGAGCACCCAAACACCACATTTATAAGAGGGGGGCTTTATTCACCAGCTGGGAGCTTACAGCATAGAAGAATTCCAAACAGCTGCGCTCCTCGTCTGGCTTGATCTTTCCCTTTTTATCGATAGTCAAAAACTTCCACCCCACAGGTACCCTTCTCATTGGCTAGTTTGAATCAAGCGGGAGATGCTAGTCCAGCCCCTACAGAACCACAAGATTTCACAGAACTTGGAAATTTCTAAGTTCCAGGAAGTTAAGATTACAAATTTGTAAGGGCTGAGTCACCATAGAGAGGACCCTGCAAGTGTATCCTTGTGGTCTCCTTGAGAAGACCTGTTCTCCTAGACCACACCCTTCTCGGGTATCCTCTCTCAATGTAAACAACTGAGATTTGGCTTAACATAGCTAAGCCATAGCACAATATACCCTAAACTTATTTGTATAGGAATTGACCCCAAAAGTGAGGTGCTACCATAACAGAAAACCTAAAACATGGGGGGTGGCAATAGTTTTACTGTTGGACAGTTAAATGACCAAGAAACTTGTTTGCAGTGGAAAGATGATGACCCTTGCAATGTAGTGGCAAACCGAAATAACTGGGAAGGAAGATAATGTAACCAAAGGAGCTTGTGGCTTTAACTAGAGAGGTTGGGAGACATCATGTTAGTACAATGCCTTGGTTGCAATTTGATGAGGTACTACAAAAAAAGAGATGAATTCAGAAAATAATTGGATAGTTTGTAAACAAAATGAAAGGAAAAAAAGTTAGAGAAATTTGTGGAAATTTCAGTGTTGACAAATGCAATTTTTTTTACCTTCAACTGTAAAATATTAAACTAAAAGAGAGAGCTTTGGTGACAAAGGGCAAAAGAAGTTTCATGGGAAAGAAAATAAAGATGTAACTATATTCGTAAAATTCATTTTTCAACTTCTGAATCTATTATGAGCGCAAACAAAAATCTTTTCAGTTAGATGAAGGCAAGGGACTAACATACTAAGTAAGGGTGTGGCTCCCACATGAAAATCTAATAGACTTTAAGTGTCCACAATTAACGTTAGAAAAAGAAGTAAGTACAACATATCAAAAAGAATTATTGTTGTGGATATCGGTACAAGGAACTAAATAACATCAAATAGACAAAAAGTTTTTGTCTATTTTTTTTTAAGTTTTTGAAAGAGTTGTATTCTCCCAAATCACCCTGCCTGGACTAGAAAAGAATGACTGAAACATAAAATGACCCTTAGTTCTCAAATTTCTATGAGCAGTGTTATCAGTTGAGGTTAAGTCAGGAAACCAGTGCCACTATATGTACTACAAAGAATGAAGGATTTAATGTGCTAATTGTAGATCACACAAATGTGGGTACATCTGGAAAAGTGAAGTGATTGAAGTAGAAGAGAAATAGTAATGACTTTATCCTGAAGCAATGTCACAGGAAGACAAGTTGGGTCTTATAGAAAAACACTGAAGCAACGTGTGTGTCTTACTGCCTGAGGCAAAGAAAAGGAGCTCAGGGAGAGCACTGTGCAAGCCTGTGTGGATCCTCTGCCAAGCTCAGGTGGGAGTGTGGCAGCTGCTGGTCAGCCTGGCCACCACTCAAGAAGATGAACTAGACCAAAAGGGTGGGGACCAGAGGCTCACAGGCACTTTATGAATAGCTCATAACCATAACTTTCTAAGAGTGATGTCCTTGGCTTTCATTTGCCTTCCAAACGCATAAAAGTTCTTCTAATTGGCCAACTCCACCCCATATTTGTTCACAGAAGGAGATTCTGAGAAATGGAATTCCCAGCCTTAGGAGCCCAAGTATCAAGACAACAACAGACAATCCAGAGCTGAAAGGCAACAGGATCAGAAACCCCGGGGGCCCCCAAGGAGAGCATCTTCAGATATGGCCAAAGATGATCATGGACAAGATTGGAACTAGCAGAAGGTGGAGTTAAAGGCCACAGAATACAATGAACTGCAAATCTACTTATGAGACCAGAGACTAGGATGTAAATTTGGAACAATTCCCACTCCAGAATAGGAGGATCTTGATGGATAGGACTTCAGAATTTCTATGGACCAGCAACTGCTTTGTGTATCTTATTGTTCTCCTTTACAAATTAAAAAGATTGCTCTCATTATCCTGTCCTTATTCTTTCATCCAGTCTGTGTTCAACTTGCTGCACATTTTTAAAAATAGTTTGTTAGGTGTTGGCAAACTATAGGCTTGCAGGCCAACTCTCTGACTGTTGCCTGTTTTTGTAAGTAGCCACATGCAGCTCATTTGGTTATGTACTACTTAGGGCTGTTTTTGCATTACAAAGGCAGAGTTAAGTAGTTCTGACAGAGACTGTGTGATCTACAAAGCCTAGAATATTTACTAATCTAACCCTTTATAGAAAAAGTTTTCAACTCATTAATAAGATTTTCCTAAACAATGCAATATATGCCTGTGGCTCTTTAATCTATTAGTTCTAGAAATGACTTCATAGTAGTATATTATGATCTTTTTCATTTCTCTTTACTACAGTATGTTATCCCATTATTTGGATATAACATAGCATTTGACCAGGCCCCTAATGATGGGTATTTGGGTTTTTCTCAGTCTTTTGCAGCAATGAGTAGCTTTGTGCAAATGTCATCTTGTTTTTTCCTTCCATGGTTTGGTCAAAATAGGCTGCTAAAAGTAATACAACTATGCCAATTAATAGGTATAGCCAACTTGCCTCCACTTGGAATATTTCTGTAATGTATAAGAATGTCTTATCCAGCCAGCAGGGATACTGTCAAACTTTTGGATTTGGGCCAATCTCTTAAGTGGAAAATGGGATCTTCAGGTATCTTTAAATTCTCTAGCCTGTTACTAATGGTGTTGAGCACCTTTGCAAGTAGTTAATGGTCAATTGTATTTTTCTGTCTATTTATTCTCTTGCTCATTTTTCTATGGGATCCATAGAATGCTTTTCTTCCCTATACTTATAAGCTTATTATATATTGGTGCTGTTAACATTTGTGTTTGATAGAAATTGCAAATATTTTCCCCACTTTGTTATTTTTACTCTGGTAATAGTGGTTTTCTTTGTTTATGTGTTTTTGTCATAAAAAGTTTATCCATGCTGATATTAATTTAAATTTTTTATGCTGTCAACTTATCAACATTTTCCCTTACTGTTTTTGTACATTGAGTTATAGTTAGGAAAGTTTTTTTCTATGTCTAGGCTATCAGGTATTCATTCATGTTTTGTTTTAGCATGTATATGGTTTCACTCAACTCTCTGACATATCTGGAATTTGTCCTGGTGTGCAGGAGAATGAGACCAATTTTCTTTTTCTCTATTGCCATCCACTTATGCCAACACTAGTTATTTAAATAAGATCATCTTTTCCCCATGGATATAAGAATATTTTGTACTACATTTTCATACATATTGGAATCTGTTCTTTCTTCCAACTCATGTTGCAATGCTATGGTATTTTAATTATAGGAGTTTCATAATATGTTTTAATATATTTTAGGATTAGTCTAATATATTTGTTTTATTGGTCTAATACATTTATTTAACATATAAATACATGTTTTAATATATTTTAGGATTTTTTTAAAAGTTCTCATGTGTATTCTTGCTTTTTTTCTTTCAAATTAACTTTCTAGAAAACTTGGCTAGTGCCAAGAACAACAACAATAAAACTGGTGGTATTTTTATTGGTATTGGTGGTATTTTATTGTATTAAACTTATTAATTACCTTAGAAATAATTGAAATATTTATGATCTTAAATCTTCCTAACCAAAAACATATCTTTCCTGATTCTTCAAGGGTCCTGCTAATTTGGCCAGCACTTTATAAATTTCTTTACAGAGGTTATGGACACTTCTTGTGGAGCTTACATCTAGCTGTATCTGTGTGCTTTTAACAATAAATTGTGTCTTCTAGTCATTATAATTTCAAATAGTTTTTGGTTTTAGTTATAGAAGGTACCAAAACAATGTATACAATTTTTAAGAAAGAAAAAAAACTGTATTAAAATTGTAATACTCAAGGTACACTGATAACAAAAGATGAAAATAAGTTACATTTGACTTCTGCAATTAAAAGAGGTGTTCAAAGTGGTTACCGTCAGCATCCAAATACTTCTAATTATGACAAACTACTGCTTAAGCAACATTGTGAGGATACCCAGATTTTCCCTTGTGCACACCACACACAGGACCATATGTCTCAAACTTATCACAAATGTATGCATTGTTAGGGGAAATGGAGGATCTGTTGCATAATCATGCCTCCATGGTCACTGTACTTCCACAATGTTCCCAAATTTTAAATATCACTTCAAAATGGTCTTGTTCTCCTCGAATGACAACACAGGCCCCTGCCATTTTCTTTGATTGTCTTGCCCATCACATGGTTACATTAGCATTCATTTGATTAATACCATCTTTTGAATAAACTTGGTACTACACATTGCTTAATACCATCTTTTGAATGAACCTGGTACTACACATTGCTTAATACCATCTTTTGAATGTACCTGGGACTACACATTGCTACTATAATTCAATTCAACTTTGAAAAGAAATACATAGATAACATTGATTAAGATGTGTATACAATTTTTTGGCACCCCCTGGTATACATATATTTGAAATTTATTCAACTTTTGTATGTCAATTTTAATTCTGCTGCTTTATTAAATTATACTATTGCTTATAGTAATTTTTATATAGATTATTTGGGAGTTTTACTCATATAATCACACCCTCTGAAAATAGAGATAGTTTAAATTAATACTTTTACTTCTTGCTTAAAATATCAACCTTTAATTATTGATTTTTAGATGAGTTATATTACCCAGAAGTGAAGAGATCTGTTTTTACCTTTCAAAAAACTTGGTAAGAATCTGAGTTGATAGATTGTCTTTATGTTTTCTTCCTTTGTTTTACTAATTCAATAAGTCAAATGCTAACTGGGTGGAAATTTATCAAAAAATTTTAGAGTGAAATCTAAAAGTGTCAAAATGTCAAAAGTTCCCAATTTTGAAGAAAGTACGTGACCTCAAGTTTGCTGGTATTGTCCATTAGTAAGTTGGACAAGTTACAAAGAGAGAACAGGATCAGCCTTAGGCAGAACTGTCAGATGGTTAAAGTTTGAATTTTTCTCTAACAATTTATAATCCTTTTGTAACTTCCCATTTCCCTCAAAGACCTTTGCTTACTATACTCCCCTTCATACTCTAAGAACAGTTAAAAAGGAAGGCATCCAGAGTTGGATATCATCCCTTTTCCCATTTTTCCTGGCTCCCAACTGATATAGCTGAGGCTAAGCTTATGTCAAAATACTTTACCTTACAAGCATAAATGGACTCTATTCGAGGTAGCATGTAAATATGGTTCCCAAAAGGAACTAAAATACAAACAAATCAAAACAAACAAAAGCTAATGTGAAGAAAGCAGTGATAATTAAGTAAACTCAGAATGACCTTTCAGACCTTAATTAAAAATGATATTTCTTCTTTTTCATGTAGTAGTCTTTTAATCAGCCATAAGGGTCACAGAGTTTCATGTACAGAAAATAATCTAGCCTCATTCAACTCATTCCTACCCCCTTTCACCTTTCAGGCTTAAATTTTCTAACAGCCTAGTAACTAGCCAAAAAAAAAAGGAAAGAAAGGAAGAAAGAAAATGCCTAGCTATACTTAAATGACAGAAGATCTGTTCCATGACTTTTTTGTATCTCTTTAGTTCCAACTGACAATTTGAAAATAGAATCTTTTAATTGAAGTGGTATCAAACAAGAATATGTGCAAAACTCAGTGCAAACTATCTCTCTGTTTGAAATACAGTAAATGTTATTTACTATCTATTGAATGAACAAATTAATGATATGTTTACATCAATGATATCATATTTGCCTATGAAAGATGCTATTTGTTATTAAATATATAGAAATTACTAAGTGTATTTTATGACGAGAATCAATCTCTGCAGTAACCACTGTACGTTCATTTTCTCTGAAATTCATACCTAGTTACAAGTAGAGGTTTTCTCCAGCTTTGGGTAGGATCACATTAAAAACTCATGTCAAGAAACAAAGAGAGGGTCTCATATGTTAATGTTAGTAAGCTCCTCAATAAATTAGAATTTCTAGAACCCAGGAAATGAATTGGAAGCATAAAATAGTGCTCATAAGGAGGTAAGTCAAACAGATTTCTCTTTGCCATATAATTCACCAATTTTTACATTTTACTTAGGCTCCAAGTTTGATTGAAATTAAAAGTTAAAATTTTGATGACTCTTAATCTTAAATTGGCCCTAAATTATAGTTGGGATGGGGCAACCAATTGGTCGAAGCATTTTGAGTCACAAGGAAATCTTCCTTTAGGTTTCCTTCTCTGACCTTCCCCTACTGTTCTGCAAACCTATGCAGTTTTAGTGATGGCAGAGTGTAATATTTAAATGCATGTTGGTTAATACACTATTAATTCTTTGAGTTCAGAGGTCATTTGTTGTACTTCCCTTTGACCATACCCAAAACCTAATAAAGGTCAGAGAACAAAGTGCTGCTCGATAAATGTACGGGATTGATGTACACCGATGATTCTTATGAAGTAATAAATACTTCAAATTATGCCTGGGGACCCAGAACTTAATTTAGAAACACAGGGTCAAAGAGTTTTAAAATGGAATTTTGTGAGGCCATGAACTACATCTTTCTCATCCTTGTATCCTATGTTAGGAGTTCATCACAGTACAAGGATTTCTTAAAAAAGCACAATAAATATGTGCTAAATAAATGAATTAAGTTATCTTTTTATCTTAGAGACAGAGTTTCATTTTGTCACCCTCGGTAGAGTGCTGTGGTGTCACTGCTCACAGCAACCTCCAGCTCTTGGGCTTAGGCGATCCTCTTGCCTTAGCCTCTCAAGTAGCTGAGACTATAGGCGCCTGGCTGTTTTTTTGTTGCAGTTTTGGCCGGGGCTAGATTCAAACCTGTCACCCGTGATATGTGGGGCTGGCACCCTACTCACTGAGCCAGAGGCACTGTCCCAGTTAATTGGGTTTTAACTACCCTTTTTGGATATACAGAACATCGGGAGAGACCTTCATCATTATGCATTACAAGAGGAAAGTCCTTTTCGGGCATTTTCTCTGGCTGTGCATAAGCACAATCTCTGGACTTAGTCTCCCTCTTGCGTAGGTAACTGTCATTTTTGTAAGGTAACTCCAAAAATCTAGTCACTGATAAGTTTTAAGAAGCGGCACTCAATAAAAACACTTTAATTACTGATATCCTCTTAACAATTCAAATAAAGGATATGAATAATGGACGTTAGTTTCCTTCTCTGACTCCCCCTTTATGTTTAGCAAACATAGACAGTTTTAGGGCTGACAGTGAATAATATTTAAATACATGCTAGTTAATAAACTATTAGTTCTTTGAGTTCACAGGCCAAATTGGTGGTTGTAGCGTGGAGCATACATCCGCAGGTGAGAAAGTTTGCTGAAGGTTCAGTCTCCAAACCATAATACATACAGCCCATGAGGTGGATACTGTTTATATTATCCCCATTTTAAAGATGAAAATGCTGAGACTCGGCTCGACGCCTGTGGCTCAACGGGCTAGGGCACCAGCCACGTACACCTGAGCTGGCGAGTTCAAATCCAGCCTGGGCCCACCAAACAACAATGACGGTTGCAACCAAAAAATGGCCGGGTGTTGTGGTGGGCGCCTGTGGTCCCAGCTACTTGGGAGGCAGAGGCGGGAGACTCGCTTGAGCCCAGGAATTGGAGGTTGCTGTGAGCTGTGATGCCACAGCACTCTATCCAGGGTGACAGCTTGAGGCTCTGTTTCAAAAAAAAAAAAAAAGAAAGAAAATGCTGAGACTCTATGTCAGTGGTTCTCAACCTGTGGGTCGCAACCCCTTTGTAACAATGAAAATACATCAGGGCATTAGGAAGGCTGAGAACCACTGCTCCAGGTGGTGTTTCTCCGAATTTGGCCCTGGACTAGCAGTGTTAGCAGCACCTGGAAACTTGCTGGTAAATTCTTGGACCCATTTCAGACCTACTGATTCAGAGACTCTGGGGGTGGAGCCCAGTCCTTCATGTTTCAGCAGAAGTCTGGGTGATTCTGGCACATGCTATAATCTGAGAACCACCGCTTCAGGGAGTTGAAGTGATTTGATCTGTGTAGGATCCCACATAGATAGGAGGGGCGGAGCTGGAACTGATTTCTGGCCTCCAATGCCAATCTCTCATTCTCACCTGCACCCCATGTGCCCATCTTCATGTTGGGCAGTTAGTCACTTTCCACTCTCTCAGTAGGCCAGTCCCCTGCTAGAGTTGAAATCCCATTAGGGTAAAGATGAAGCCAGTTCCTAGGCAAGACTCACAATTTCAATTTCAGGATGTTAAAGACTTAAGTATCAATTTACACATAAGGTCCAAAGAAGCAAACATATAATTTTCCTGATTAAAATAAAACACATATAATAAGTTTTGCTCTGAAAACATAGAGGTCAGGAATGACTTTCTAAGTAGAACCATCTTACTTATTTCATTCAGTGCTTACCCTATAATTGGTCTTTATGGGTCTTCAAAATAACTTCTTTCTCTTTATCTGGTCTGATCCTGACCATAAGTAGACCATGTTTTAGAGAGGTACAGAAATTCACAGAGTTCATGGTTTGGATACATGTAATTTGTATCCTACTTAGCCATTTTCTTTCTTGACTTGAGAACAAAAGTAAAGAAAACTCTGAACTGGCTTCGTTGAAAATAGTAGATTAATTGAGAGCTCAGGTTTTGGCATTAGAATCATCTGGATTTGACTTAATTTTGACAACATGTCAAATGATTTATTTGGATTTCCTATGCCTCGGTTTTACCATTTAAAATGAAAATAACGTTTGTATCTACTTTCTGGAGTAGTTGCAAGAATTTTATAAAATAACAAGCACTTAGCACAGCTCCTGCACATAGTAATGCTCAGTAAATACTGGCTTATCATTCTTAGTATTACTTACTATCATTAGTAACTATCATTACTTACTATCATTAGTATTACTTACTATCATTAGCCACAGGAGACTATTATAGCTGAGCTCCTGTCTTCCATTTGTGCATACATTTATTTATTCAGGATGCTGCTTCCCTTTATGTCATTCCTCCATTTTTTTTTTTTTTTTTTTTTTTTTAGTGTTTTTGTTCCCCTCAGAGTGCTTTGCTGTCATAGCTCACAGCAACTTCAAAGTCTTGGGGTCAAGTAATCTCTTGCTTCAATAGGCATTCACCACAATGCCTGGCTATTTTTAGAGATGGGGGTCTGGGTCTTGCTCAGGTTAGTATCAAACTCCTGAGCTCAAGCAGTCCACCCACCTCAGCCTTCCAGAGTGCTAGGATTACAAGGTGAGCCACCACACCCAGCCCCCTCAATATGTTTTATATGGCCCCTTTAATTTCCAGTAGGTATTTCTTCTGCATGTGTTTTATCTCCCTCAGTACACAAACCCATATATTCACACACCTACTCATTCCGATGACTCAGGATGTCACACTTAGGGTCCAGAGTCTGCGCCTTTTTACCGAAGCTAATTATAGAAATGATGGATGCTGCACAGGAACCTGCCTTGGAAAGTTTTATTGCCACCAGTTCACTGGAGTTCTGTCATTTTTAGTGAATCATTCTCTTGTGAGAAGATGAGCTATTCCCTCCCCTCATTCTCTCTTTTAAACAAAATGCTACTAAAAATGGGTAACTTCTTAAATCATTAGTTTGAATAAATTATCAGATTGAATGGAATAGAAATGTAGTTCTTAAATATATTGGATTCTGCTGGGAGAGGAAGTAAAAGTTCTCCAGTAAGTAACTTGAGGTGTCAAAAGCAAACCTTATAAAAGCTGACAAAGGCCTTTGCCTTTGAAATCAATACAAAGTTGCAGAAGTGTCTTTCTCTATACACAGTCTAGAGAAATGTCAGCTCCATGGGCCGCCCAAGATCAGGGTAAAAATACTGATCACTGTATCTCCAATCATACATATAGTAGTGTCTTGTGGGTAACCTATAACTAGCTTGGATAAACTAAATCAATAGAAAAAATAAGAAAGAACATACGATTTCACATGCATGTACCTTCAATAGAAAAAATAAGAAAGAACATACGATTTCACATGCATGTACCTTCAAGAAATCTTTAAACAGAATCAAATACACAAAGACTCTGAAAATTAAAATTAAGACATGTAGTACCAACCTTTCCATCCATACATATTAACCCCAAATCATTGGTCTAATTAGCACCATAAAGGTACTCAATCTAGGTAAATTCATTGCTAGCATTAAGGAGACAAACATAGTGATGGTTGATTTCATGACTGTCTCTTTTGACAATAAAGAGTCTGGGTCCTCATTAAATTAGCTGACTTGAGATCCCTGACTTACAAAATTATCATCTCCACCCCCCGCAAAACCATCACTATGCACCATGGCAAATTGTACTCAACAAGCCTCAGCATGTTTGAGCTTTAAAAGCTGCAGTCAGTCACTGCACATGAGTTGGGCACATTTCCAGTGCCTTCCTAAGTATGAAAATAAACATATATTCAAATTAGGGTAAATAATGACCTAATGGGAACATTCAATGAAGCATCTGACAACCAGTTCAGACTGGTGCCTTGTTCCCTTCCAGTTTCATCCGTTTCTCCCAGTCAGTTGATCCAGTAGTGTTGGGGTGGGGAGGGCTTGGTGGGGGGGGGGTCCCTGCAGAAGTCCAGGTGTTTTGCCTAAACACTGATTATGACACTATATCCAACAACGGCAGGCATTCTATCTGCAGAAGTCTGATAACTATATCAGACACTGCTCCATCAAGCGACTCCAGAGGCCCCCCTTTTCATCTTCAGCTTGAGGCAGATCTCAATGGGCTGAAGAAGTATGAGAAACGGAGATAAGTGCTAACTACAATTATAGAGATATGTTTGTGCTACTGCAATTAGGGTTGTGTCAGTGCTTCTATTAACCTTTGCATTGCCAGCATTTCCCCACTTGGCACTCTGAGTAATAGTATTTAAATGAAGGATGAACACAAGCCACTGTCTGAGTTATAGGCCCATGAAAGGAGTGAAAGTGGGCAGCAGCAGATGGGATGGCCTCTACAGAGCAGCTAAACAAGTCCAGCAGGGTTTGGGGAGGTTTACAGGAGTGGCTCCCATACCACTGCTCTTCTATTCTTCCACGTTGAAATGATTTCTGGCAAGGAGATGGCCTATTACTGTGTGACTGAGAGAAATTATTGGGGTCTTTCCCTTGCCAGTGTTAGGTTCCCTGACCAATCAAGAGATCAAAGGCTACTCTTCAAACAGCTTTGGGGTAAATGAGTGATTCCTAAACTTGCTAATGGTAAAAATTAACCTGGGCCACTCCTAAAAACATAGATTCCCAGATTCTTCTGGAATCTCCAGTTTTAAGACATGCCCCAGGTGATTGCTTTTGGGAACAAACTGTGCATAGTGTTAATTTTAAGTGGAAACCAAATATAAAGTAGGGATCTTAGTGGCTCATCTGAAATTAAGAAATTAAAATTATTTTTTGTCAGTGAAACTTGGAAAAATAAAAATACTAGGAAAAAGACAATTTCTCACTATATGATATATTTCACAAAGTTTTTGTTTTTCTATTGGCATCTTTTTCAAAATTTGTATTGTTGGCAGCTAAGCCAGGTCTATATATTGCACTTGGTATAAAATGCTCAAAAATATTTCATTAAAGAAGAAATGGGAAAAATGACTCAAGCTTCTAGTTTTATATGAAGTCATTAGCCATCTTATCAACCACTTGTGATATCTTATCTTTCATGCTTATGGTAAGTATAGATTACTCCACTCCACAATGCAGTTAATACCATTATATTCTATTGTTCCTGTAGAGCAGCTCATTGCACTAGAAAGAAATATAACTTTAGAATCAGACACACATGGACAAATTTTTTAAGCTCTATTGTCAAAATGTGGATATAGGTATCTGACAGGGTTTTTGAAAGGATTAAATGAATAATGTTAGCCAAGTACCAGACTACACATAACCTCGTTAAAGTCATCAATCTAAGTTTTCTCAGCACTTTATACAATGCCAAGGTCCCTACAAGATCTTGATTTATCCTATCTTCCTTCCATCTTTCCTTCCTTAAATAATCTACAAATCCCTCAATATCAGAGGCCAGGTCTAATATTTCTTTATATTCCTTTGCTGCTATCCTTCACTGGTTATTCTCAGCACGTAATATATGCTCAATAATTGTTGGTTTAGCAAGAGGAAAAAGAAATGGCATGGGAAAATAAAAGTAGAGAAAGAGAGGAACAGTGCTGAAAAGAAATGTTATAATGAAAGAGAATTACACACTATGAAGAGTTGTCTTGTTTTCAATAATTATCCTGGGCACCATGGACTATAGCCCTCAGTGCAGAATCAGAATTGACATACTAAGATTGCCAGGCAGGAGGTATTTCTTGCAGTAATAATTGTTTGCAATTTTGTTCACTTCTAGGAACTGAGGTTTCAGAACTGAGAGTAAATGTTTAATTTTAGCCACACTGCACATAATTCTCCATTCAATATGGTTTTTATTTGCTGAGGCTTCTCTGCTTGTCTGCAAAGTTGAAAGTTTCTTTCCAATGTAATTCATGTAATTTTAAATCTTTTTAAAATCAAATGGAGAGGAATACTATTGTATAGTACATGTAGCTCACAATTATCAACATTCCTGGCTCCAAACAAAAACTGAAAACAAGTAAAAAAAAACCGTTTTTCAAGTGGCTTTCATGAATTAACACAATTTACACAAGGGCTAAAAAGTCAGTAGTGTCATTACTATTCTCATCTTTTTATAGATGAATCCAAAGCTGAAATCTAAAAAGGGTAAGTGACTCAAAATTCTGATCATGATGAATCATTAAATATTATAAAAATTTGATAGAATCATTACATTTTAGATCCATAAGGGACCTTAGAAACACCCAGGTCTAACACATCACTCCCAAATAGAAATTCCCAGAGCAACATTTCTGAGAGTGCTGGCTAAATATTACCTGTGTTAGTTAATCACTACTTCACAATTACCCATCCCATTCAGTGTGTGAGATATTTCATTTTATATCAGACCATAATATTTCTCCTTCTACCTTTTGCTCCTTGTTCTGATCTTTAAGAAATGTATAAATTCTGCTTTTCATTTTAATATTTTCACTATTCTTTGAAGTATTTTCTTATACTGCACGTTTCCAAATACATCTTGACCTTGGTCCGCTCTAGGACCAAGGTGTATGACTAGTCAGTATTGATGAAGATGACAATAGAAAAATAAGAAGAAGAAGAACTTGCGTTTATTGTTTTATGTGAAAAGTCCTTATTATTGACCATCTGTTTTGTCCAGTGCTAAATTCACAGCACTTAGAACAGTGCCTGGAATAACTTAGGCATTCAGTGCCTACTAGATGACTGATGATATCCCCATCAAACTTTTTGAAATAGGCATAATTACTCCCAAATCAAAGAGCCTATACTATATACAGTTGCAATTTGAAGGTAAGCATTTTGACCAGTAACTTTATATATGCACTAACCACTGTGCTTTAAGCTTACAAATTTTATTTCCTAGAAAACAGTCACATACCTGTGACCATTGATTCCACATGTTATCAGTACAGCAAGTCCTCACTTTGCATCAGCAATAGTGCTGGAAACTGTGTCTTTAAGCAGAACAGCTATAATGAAACCAATTTTGCCAACAGCTAATTGATATAAACAAAAGTTCCAACAGCATATTTCTGATCACCAAACTTCTAAATAAAGACCAAAAACACTTCTAATATTACATATTGAAGTATGTGTGACCTACCCATACATTTAAGAAAGGTAATAAAAACAAGTAAGAATTACTTACCTAATTTTTTGTGAATCAACAAGTGACAATGGTCATAGTGGTGGTGCGTTAAATCAAATAATAAATGTTTGCAAGGTGAAAATTGTAAGAAGTGCCTGCTACTACCAAACACTTCAAAAACAATCACAGATGAAATGGGTTCCCTGAGTGCTCTTGTCACATGTAATTTATTGCTGCGCATTTGTACAATTACTACATAGCTCACAAATTTTTATTTTACAATCATTTCAATTTCTTCATTCATTTTACAACTTACTTATTGCAAGTCAGGTCATGGGGTGGCCAGGAGCCAGGTGGGAAACAGCTGGCTAGGATGCTATTTCACTGCAGGGCACACTCTCTCACACACACTCTCACACTGGGGCCATGTAGACAGGCCAATTTACCCAAAGTCCACATCTTTGGGATGTGGAAGGAAACCAGAGCACCTAAAGAAAATCCACACAGACAGGGACAGAACTTTCAAACTTCACGCCGACAGCAGCCCTTGCCAGGAATTGATTATTTTTTTCTCATGGACATTATAACAAAATGACATTACTTGAGGGCCTATTCTAAAAGTAAAAGTTCAGCATTCAGGAATAGATTGTAGCATTCTGGAGTTCTGTCCATGGTAGTTGATTCCTAAAGTATACAAATAAGCTGTTATTTCTTGACAGCCTACCCTTGCAAGTTATTACTTTTATTCCTTCTTCAGAAAAGTTCCTTTCTGAATTACCTACCTTACTACCTCTAGTCTCTCTCCTTCTTTTATTTTTTAATTTCAGATAAATATATGGGTACAAATGATTAGGTTACATTGTTAGCATTTGGTAGATATAAATCCAAGTTGTAGTTGAGCCCTTCACCCAGGACGTGTGCCATACACCTCTGTTACCATTAAAACCACTTTGTTTACTTTTCCTTCACATCCTCCATGAAAATGGCTCTTGTAGAGACCTTCAGTGATGTCCATTGTGCTAAATGCGTGGCAAATTTGTAGCCCTGATTGCACTTGACATATCAGCCACATTGAACACAGCTCATCCCTCCCCAGCACACTTTCCTCACTTGCCTTCTAGGACAAGTCTTTTTTCCTCACCTCGCTGAGCTCCCTTCTCCTCCCAGTCTTGCTTGTATGTTGAGCTCTCAGTGTCACCATGCCCTAGGCCTCAGTCTTCCTTACACTCCTTTGTCCATCTCCTCCTTTGTCATGTCTTTAATGACGATGATTTAATAAACAATCTCTGGCCTAAGACTCTGAAATTTCTAATTCCTGCTCCAAATTCTCTCTCCCCAGCATCTTATTTGGGTGTCTGAAAGATAAGCAAAACACAGATCCTATTCCCCCTCACTGCAAACCTACTCTATCATACCCTTCCCTGCCTCAGGTGATAGAAACTCCCTCCTTGCTACAGGCCAAAACCTTTCCAATCAACACCAACTCTTCTCTTTCTCTTAACATTCAACCTGTCAGAAAACTCTAATGGTAGAAACCTCCAGGGTTTTCTTTAAAATAAAAATAAAAACAAAAAACAAACAGACAAACAAACAAAACTGATCCTGTCTGCCTTCCACTCAAAACTAGCAATGGCTCTCCCTTGTGTTTAGAAGAAAAGCCAACTCCTTAAAATGGCCTGTCTTGTTCTACCCAGTCATCCCCTCTGTTGTCTTTAAAACTTTTCCTTATGCATTCACTTAATCCTCATGAAAACTCTTTCACAGTTTGTTAAGCTGAAGATGGGGAGCCTGAGGCTCAGAGAAGCTAAGTAATGGCTGTAAGATTAAAAAGCTGGTGGATGATATAGTGCAGACATGAACTCAAGTAGCTGGGCTCTTCATCATCCTATCAGCCTCACCAAAATGCAATTTGATTTTCATTGAAGAACCCTAAGAAGGCTTAGAAACTGGTGATATCTAGTGCTTCTAAAAATGAGAGATGAAACGTAAAACTAAAAACAGGAAGCATCATTGAAAGTCTCAGATTCTTCTGTTCATCCTGCACAGGCAGGCAATGGATTCTCCCCAACCATAGAGGAGGAATAGAGGCTGATGTGATGGTAAAGATGAGCCAGAGGGACACAATACTGGAGAACCCTGGGCAGAAGAGGGGAATCAAGAGCCATACCATTCCCCAGTCTAAAATAATAAAGTATAACCCTGTGGTTCTCATGACTTTTTCCATGAAAATTTCAAAAACAATTTTTAGAATATTAGCATGGAGCAGTATAGACCTGGCTAAACAGCTTAGTCCAAAAATTAATGAAAATGACAAGTCTGCATTCAAAGACAAACTATTTAATGACTAATTTTTTTAATTGGTTCTAGGTTGAGACTTTTGTATAACAAGTTTCAGCCTGGAGAAAATTTTTTATGCTACATTTATGAGCCTTTGATAATAGAATATTTAATGGAATTTCAAATAGGCCATTAATTGTAACATGCCAATATAATAACAAGAAGATTAAAATATGTCTAAACTAAACAAGTTCAATACAGCTTAAGTGCTTTGTTTGAAATTAAACTTTCCCAAGTATATATTTCAATTACAAATCTTGAAAAGTTAAATACTGAAACAGATAGCAAAAGGTTTTTGTGGTAAATTTCCATAAAGTATGCCTGAATAGCTTACTCTGACTTTAACAATTTTGCCACCAATGAATTATAAATTAGATCAAGCATAAAATAAATTTGGGATAAGACAATTGTAATAGGTATGTATTTAAAATTTCTTATGCTTTCTGAAAAAAAATTTTGTGGAAAAGTGATTTTAGGGATAAGTTTTTGAGATGTTTGTAGCTTTCAATTTATTTCTCACACTATAGGGTTACAAATCAGGAAGAAAAATTAGATAAGGTCCTGTTATGGTGTATGTTGAGTGTAGACTTTTGGTGTGTCATTCTGTGTTTGGGAGAGAAAGGAAAGGACATAGATGGCAATAGCTACTGTGCTTTTTTTCTCAGGGTGGTGCTATGTTGTAAAGAATTACATAGATTCCAGCTGTATTTTGGGATTGTTATCCGAAAGACTTGCTGGTAGGGTGGATGTGGGAGGTGAAGAGAGAAGAAATTAAAGATGACGAACAAGTTTCTGGCTTGAGCAACTGACAAAGCGATGATGCTATTTACTGAAAGAAAATGGGAATAGGGCAAACAGGTTTGCAGAGTGTGGAATCACAAGTTCTGCTAGGCACTTCTTAAGTTTGACATACTTGTGAGTCATCTAACAGGTGAATCAAATCAGATGTTGACTAACTGAGTTTGCAAGTCACCGCTACTAAATTAAGGATATCAGCAGCAATGAACACAAAGTTGGTCAGATTCAACACTACATGAACACAGAGTCAGTATTCACTCTGAATACTGGTGTGGTCTAGTAGGAAAAGTCTAGAAAGAAAATAAAGAACTAGGGATTCTTTCTTGTCCCCTTCTACTATCTAAATGTAGGATCAATTATAACTTTCTAGAACTCATAATGGTATAATTGTTTTATAATATATACTCAAAACTTAGAAAATTAGAGTCAAATTCTAGCTGGACCTCTTACTAGCTATGTAACTTCAAGAAGTAATTTAAGCTAGTTTGCCTCAGTTTCCTCATCTATAAAAAAGAGACTCTATCATAATTATTACAGAAGGTTGCTATGAAAATTGAATTGTTCTGTGTGTATAAGCATATTCATCACTTAAGCTTTTTCCTAGGACATAATTAGTGCTACTCAACTGTTTCGTATTATTATTATTGGAAGGATGAGACTACAATAACATCTTTCAAACTTTATCTATTAATAAGATCCTTAATTCTAAATAATATCATGCAGAAAACAACATACAAAACAGCAGTTCTTAACCTGTGGGTCACAACCCCTTCGTAATGATGAAAATACATCCTGCATATCAGATATTTACATTATGTTTCATAACAGTAGCAAAATTACAGTTATAAAGTAGTAACGAAAATAATTTTATGGTTGGGGGCCACCACAACATGAGGAACTGTATTAAAGTGTCACTGCATTAGGAGGCATTAGGGAGGTTGAGAACCACTGATATAAAAGAAATACAGATATGTAGTAGAGTGGGTGTGCTGGTAGGTAGTACCTATATCTCCATGAGCCTAACGCTTTCCCCTCCCTTTCCCATGGAGGAAGATCTGTGGAACTTCTGAGACTCTTCTCTGAAAACCAGAAGACTAGATAATCTTTCAAGAATGAAAGAAAAAAAAATGTTTTCACGCAAGCAAGCAATAAAGAGTCCAAAAATAGATTCATATTAAAAGAATTCTGTGCTTTGGCCATAAGAAGAGTGAAGCGAAAAGTTCAGCCTGTCTCTAACTGGCTATTCTTGTGTTCCCTTCCGTATGGAGAATCATCCACCTGAATCACAGTCCTGGCCTTCTTCACCCCACCCCACTTTCAGATCAATCAATCCCTCTCTGAAAAAGAGTGACTTAATATGATTGGAAAATCTGAGCGACTGGATCTAAGTAAGCCAGCCTCTCCCTCTCCCCTTCTGCTTGGGAACCAGGTGGCATATAGGGAAGTCCCTTGTGCTGTGCCCCTCCATAGTGCACTATCTGAGCACATCGGGACCAGCACTAGGGGAGGGAAATACCATCATCCAGTACTGCCTATGACTTGGTTAGTGTAATCATTTAATTTAGGGAAATGGTATTAGGAAGTCCATTAGTCTGCCAGTGGGTAATTGTTCTAATGTCAGTTCTATTGACAACAAAAGGTCATATTTTAGTGCCCAAGTGCCTTAAATCTGTGTCTTATTTCCAACTGGTTCAGACTTGGATGAGAAAATGTAAAAAATTTAAAAGACCTCCATGTGCCCCGATAGTGTAAGACAAAACAAACAGTGAACTCAGATCAAGTATGTTGGCAAATTCCTGAGATAAGAAGGTTTCATCTCACAAAAACAAAATTTCTTTATCATGTTAAATAATTTGGATTCTATCCTGTAAGGAGTCAAAAAGCATTAGAACACGTTAAATGAAAGGGGATACGGTCAGATTGATATGTTTGATTATTTTCTTAAATAAAGTCAACATAGAAAGAAGATAAGAGTACTAAAAAGTGGGATCAGGTTAGAAAGAGAAGGTAGGATTATCTGAATGCCACAATCACCTGCTGTATAACTGTCTAATGCAAATGATGAAGTTGTGCTTTCCCATCCTTCTATCTAATTTTAAACAACTGGTCAGTTGGCTCCATAAGTTTCATTAAGTCAAACAATCAGATAAGCAAATCTTGAGTTACATTTGGGATCTTTGTCACAATGTTTCAAAGATGCTTTACAAGAATCCATTTCAGAAAAAAAATGAAGTAATGCTGCTTCTCTTCCAACCTCCAAAGTTTACATTTTCACAGCATATACCTGATACAGTATTATTTAGAATTTTAAAAGGCAAAATACTGATAGTCACAGAGTGATGGCTTGAAATCTAGAATTTGTGGTTATTGATTAGGTCATTATCATTGACAAAATTAACACAATTTTAAATTTCGATATACAACAGATGTATACAAGAATCTCATCTTACCTTAAAAGATAAATAGAGACTCAAGGTGAAGGGATGGACATCTATATTCCAGGCAAATGGAAAGCAGAAAAAAGCAGGTGTTACAATCTTATTCACACATACAATAGGCTTTAAACCAACCAAAATAAGGAAATATAAGGATAGAAACTTCATATTTATTAAAGGTAATACTCAAAATGACAAGATTTCAATTATTAATATTTATGCACCCAACCAGAATGCACCTAAATTTATCAGAGAAACTCTAACAGACATGAGGAACTTGATTTCCTCCAGCTCCATAGTAGTCAGAAACTTTAACACTCCTTTAGCAGTGTTGGATAGATCATCCAATAAGAAGCTCAGCAAAGAAATTTTAGATTTAAACTTAACCATCCAACGTTTGGATTTAACAGACATCTACAGAATATTTCATCCCAACGAAACCAAATACACATTCTTCTTATCAGCCCACGGATCATACTCCAAAATTGATCACATCTTAGGTCACAAGTCTAACCTCAACAAATTTAAAAGAATAGAAATTATTTCTTGCATCTTCTCACCATTTTGGAATAAAAGTTGAACTCAATAACAACAGGAATCTGCATACTCAAAAAAAAACATGGAAGCTAAACAACCTTATGCTGAATGACAGATGGGACACAGACAAGATTAAGAAGGAAATCACCAAATTTTTAGAACAAAATGACAATGAAGACACAAATTATCAGAACCTCTGGGATACTGCAAAGCCAGTCCTAAGAGGGAAATTTATAGCACCGCAAGCCTTCCTCCAGAGAACAGAAAGAGAGGAAGTTAACAACTTAATGGGACATCTCAAGCAACTGGAAAAGGAAGAACTTTCCAATCCCAAACCCACTAGAGGAAAAGAAATAACCAAAAGTAGAGCAGAATTAAATGAAATTGAAAATAAAAGAATTATACAACAGAGCAATAAATCAAAAAGTTGGTTTTTCAAAAAGGTCAATAAACTAGATAAACCTTTGGCTAACCTAACCAGGAAAAAAAGAGTAAAATCTCTAATCTCATCAATCAGAAATGATAAAAACGAAATAACAATGGACTCCTCAGAAATTCAAAAAACCCTTAATGAATATTACAAGAAACTTTACTCTCAGAAATATGAAAATCTGAAGGAAATTGACCAATACTTGGAAGCATGCCACCTTCCAAGACTTAGCCAGAAGGAAGTGGTGATGTTGAACAGGCCTATATCAAGTTCTGAAATAGCATCAACTATACAAAATCTCCCTAAAAAGAAAAGCCCGGGACCAGATGGCTTCATGTCAGAATTCAACCAAACCTTTAAAGAGGAACTAGTACCTATATTACTAAACCTCTTCCAAAATGTAGAAAAAGAAGGAATACTACCCAACACATTCTATGAAGCAAACATCACCTTGATCCCTAAACCAGGAAAAGACCCAACAAGAAATGAAAATTATAGGCCAATATCACTAATGAATATTGATGAAAAAATATTCAATAAGATCCTAGCAAACAGAATCCAGCAACACATCAGAAAAATTATACACCGTGACCAAGTAGGCTTTATCCCAGGGTTTCAAGGCTGGTTTAATATATGTAAATCTATAAATGTAATTCAGCACGTAAACAAATTAAAAAACAAAGACCATATGATTCTCTCAATTGATGCAGAAAAAGTTTTGATAATATCCAGCATCCCTTCATGATCAGAACACTTAAGAAAATTGGTATAGAAGGGACATTTCTCAAACTAATAGAGGCCGTCTACAGCAAACTCACAGCCAATATCATATTGAATGGAGTTAAATTGAAGTCATTTCCACTTAGATCAGGAACTAGACAAGGTTGCCCATTGTCTCCATTGCTCTTTAACATTGTAATGGAAGTTTTAGCCATTGCCATTAGGGAAGAAAAGGCAATGAAGGGTATCCACATAGGGTCAGAAGAGATTAAACTTTCACTCCTCACAGATGATATGATTGTATATTTGGAAAAAACCAGGGATTCCATTATAAAACTCTTAGAAGTGATCAAGAAATACAGTAGTGTGTCAGGTTATGAAATCAACAATGGCCAAGCCAAAACAACAGTCAAGGACTCTATTCCTTTCACAGTAGTGCCAAAGAAGATGAAATATTTGGGAGTTTAACTAACAAAGGATGTGAAAGATCTCTATAAAGAGAACTATGAAAATCTAAGAAAAGAAATAGCTGAACATGTCAACAAATGGAAAAACATACCATGCTCATGGCTGGGAAGAATCAACATTGTTAAAATGTCCATACTACACAAAGCAATATACAATTTTGATGCAATTCCTATTAAAGCTCCATTATCCTATTTTAAAGATCTCGAAAAAGTAATACTTCATTTTATATGGAATCAGAAAAAAACTCAAAGAGCCAAGACATTACTTAGAAATAAAAGTAAAGCAGGAGGAATCATGCTACTTGACCTGAGACTGTACTTTAAATCGATAGTGATCAAAACGGGATGGTACTGGCACAAAAACAGAGAGGTAGATGGATGGAACAGAATAGAGAGAGAACCAAGAGATGAACCCAGCTACTTACCGTTATTTGATCTTTGATAAACCAATTAAAAACATTCAGTGGGGAAAAGATTCCCTTTTTAACAAATGGTGCTGGGTGAACTGGCTGGCAACCTGTGGAAGATTGAAATTGGACCCTCACCTTTCACCACTAATGAAGATAGAGTCACAGTGGATTAAAGATTTAAACTTAAGACATGAAACTATAAAAGTAGTAGAAGAAAGTGCAGGGAAAACTCTTGAAGGAATTGGCCTGGACGAATACTTTATGAGGAGGATGCCCCAGGCAATTGAAGCAGTACCAAAAATACACTCCCGGGACGTAATCAAACTAAAAAGCTTCTCCACAGCCAAGAACACAATAAGTATAGCAAGCAGACAGCCCTCACAATGGGAGAAGATATTTGCAGGTTATGCCTTCGACAAAGGTTTAATAACCAGAATCCACAGAGAACTCAAACGTATTAGCAAGAAAAGAACAAGTGATCCCTTCTCAGGATGGGTAAAGTACTTGAAGAGAAACTTCCCCAAAGAAGACAGGCTCACGGCCTTCAAACACATGAAAAAATGCTCACTATCCTTAATCATCAGATAAATGAAAATCAAAACTACTCTTTTTTTTTAGAGACAGAGTCTCACTTTATCACCCTCGGTAGAGTGCCATGGCATCACACAGCTCACAGCAACCTCCAACTCCTGGGCTTAGGCAATTCTCTTGTCTCAGCCTCCCAAATAGCTGGGACTACAGGCACCTGCCACAACCCCTGGCTACTTTTCTGCTTTGCAGTTTGGTCGAGGCTGGGTTTGAACCCACCACCTTCGGTATATGGGGCCAGTGACCTACTAGCTGAGCCACATATCATCTAACTCCAGTAAGATTAGCCCACATAACAAAATCCCCAAACCAGAAATGCTGACATGGATGTGGAGAAAAGGGAACACTTCTACATTGCTGGTGGGAATGCAAACTAATACATTCCTTTTGGAAGGATATTTGGAGAATACTTAGAGATCTAAAAATAGACCTGCCATTTTATCCTATAATTCCTTTACTTGGTATATACCCAGAAGACCAAAAATCACATTATAACAAAGACATCTGTACCAGAATGTTCATTGCAGCCCAATTCATAATTGCTAAGTCATGGAAGAAGCCCAAGTGCCCACTGATCCACAAATGGATTAATAAATTGTGGTACATGTATACCATGGAATATTATGCAGCCTTAAAGAAAGATGGAGACTTTACCTTTTTCATGTTTACATGGATGGAGCTGGAAAACATTCTTCTTAGCAAAGTATCTCAAGAATGGAAGAAAAAGTATCCAATGTATTCAGCCCTAGTATGAAGCTAATTTATACCTTTCATATGAAGGCTATAACCCAATTATAGCACAAGAATATGGGGGAAAGGGTAAGAGTGGGAACAGGAGGGGGGAGGATGGGTGGAGAGAGGGTAATTGGTGGGATCACACTTACGATGCATCTTAGAAGGGTACAGGTGAAACTTACTAAATGCAGAACATAAATGTTTTCATACAATAACTAAGAAAATCTCATGAAGGTTATGTTGAACAGTTTGATGAAAATATTTCAGATTGTATATGAAGCCAGCACCGTGTACCCCACGATCACACTAATGTACACAGCTATGATTTAATTAAAAAAAAGAAAAAAAGATATGTCATTACATTCTTGGTTATCACAGTTTGTCTGTTGGTAAAATTTACCATTTGTATTCATAAAAATCTGATTGATACAATTTAAACGTAGACTGGAACTTTTTCCTGTAAAAGCTTTTGGTGATACTTTTTGGAAGAGTGATAACAGTAATTTCAGAAATGTTCGTTTAGACCATAAGTTGTGAAAACACTTGTAACCATGAAGAATATTATTTTTAAAAAAGGAAAAGCTTCATCTGTTTCAAACTTTAAGACGTCAAAAGAAATTTAGTCTTTTCTCCAGAAGCATTTTAAATAGTTATAGGAAATTTTTTCCATTAGACAATTTAATATTTGTTCTGAGATAATGCTTCAACGTTTTAAAAGAAAAGAGAATTGCTATGGAAAAAAAATGAACTGCATCTTCACTCTATTCACTCTAAATCCTATATAATCATAATATTGGCCAGAATTTTGTTTTCTTGAAATTATTCCCTGCACTCACATCAATGATTTGATAGGATAGTTTTCTATCTCATATGTATGTATACAATGTGTGTGTACGTGTTTGTGTGTGACTTAAGTGTGTGAAATCAGGTCTTTTGCACTTTATGAATTAAATTTGGAATCCAATTCCAAGTATTTACCTTGAAAAAAAACAGATGAATACTACATTGCAGCATTTATTTTTCTCCCTGGAGAGATTTATTTATTCTTTTGGGAAATGCCAGAATACATCAAGTGCATAATGATATCTCTAAGCCACAAGCTGACAGGTGGTTCCTTGCCTTTTTGAGCTCTCTCTTTTCCTTTTGTGCCATTCCTCTGAGCAAGATGCTTCCATCAGACCCTTATAAGGTAACTGATTCTGACTCTGAGATAAAGTTAATGGTTTCTGCCACAAACATTTCAGTTCCATAGTTGTCTAACATGGTTGTAGAAATAGTAACTAGAAGTACTGTGGTGAACAAGCAAAAGAGGACAGAGATATCTTTCAGTCTCCTGAGAAGATCAAAACATAAACAAACAAACAAAAGCAGCAGTAATCATACCCCACTGTCATTTCCTAATAGTTTTCCCCTTCCCATCAGGAAATCCCCTGACATGTACTCTATCTGATGAGGAACTGTGTTTAGGAAAATCTAGCTAGGCAAACCAGATGAGGGATTTTTCCCTGTTTTGTGTGTATGTGTATGAGTGCATATGCATGTATAGGGTGTCTAATGGTCAAATGGAAGTTTATTTCTTTCTTACTTAAACAATCTGTAATACAGTCATATTTTAAAGTTTTTTCTTGTATAACTCTATTTTTTCTTAAAGAAGTATACCCAGATAATGTTCATCTAATATAAAAAAATTTCTTCTTACATGATGAGACTTAACTGATTTTTAAATATGCATGTTTGTATTTTATGCAGTGTTTGAATTCTTTGTAATAAATACCCTTAATATTCATAAGAAAAGATAGAATAATTTATTTTATTATAAATAAGACTGGAAATAAGCCAAAATGTTAATAAGTATTAATCTTGTGTGGAGAGAAATGACTAATTTAGGTGTTCTTTCTTAACTTTTATTTTGTGATTGACTAATAATAATTGTATATATGTGTGGAGTATAATGCAGTGCTTCAACATTGTGGAATGATCAAATCAGGGTAATTGGCATACTAATCAGCCCAAATAGTTAGAATTTATTTGTTGAGACAATATTTAAAATTCTCTCTTTTAACCATTTTGAAATATACAATATTATTAATGATAATCAGTTTGCAGTGCAATAGAACATCAAAACTTATTCCTCTTATTTAAATGTAACTTTGTACTCATTGACTAACTTCTCTCCTTTCCCTGTCCAGCTTCCTACCACGCAGGGCTTGATAAGCATCACTCTACTCCCTACTATGAGGTTGACATTTTAGATTTCACAGGTAAATCAGATCACATAGTAGTTGTCTCTCTATGTCTGACTTAATTTCATTTAATATAATATCCATTAGGTTCAGTCTTATTGTCAAAAACGTCTGTTTTTTTAAGGATGAACAGCCTTCCATTGTGTGAGTGTGTGTGTAGATGTATGTATTTATCACACTTTTTAAAATCCATTCACCCCTGGGACATTAAAGTTGTTTTCATTCTTGGCTATTGTGAATAATGAACATAGGAATATGGACATCTCTTTGGGATACCGATTTACATTCTTGTGGGAATATACCTAGTAGTGGAATTGCTGGGTCCTATGGTAATTCTATTTTTAGTTCTAAGAAGAAATATTACAAACAAGACAATCCCCAAAGTCCAAGTACTTATTAACCCTTGCCTGCTATATCCCAGGAGTCAAGCCTTGACTCAATGTGGGAAGAGCATACACAAGAAATTTGTATCCTAGCTCCATTATTTTTGACTTTGACAAGTAATTTTATTTCTCTGAGTCTCTGTTTTCTCTTCTGTAAAATTAGGATAACAGTACCAAGTTTGGTTTGTTTGGGGGTTAAATGAGACAAAATCTGACTAATGGAGAACCTAAGAAGTAATATATATCTGATAGATGCTAATTCCTACTTCTTATACAATCATAAAGGATATTTCTTGTTAAAAAAATGGTAACACATCTCAGACTTACCTTTCGAATAAGTATCTTCTGTACAGTTGTGATTGGCATTATTTTAAACCTGCTTTTCAGTACTTTTATCAATATTTATCTTGGGTCCCTCATGAAAATTACATAATTCCTTCTATGCAATAGTTTACATTATTTTCTATTTCCTTCATCAACTTATCTTTTGTTTTTATAGGCTTCTAAATTGAAAGTATGTTTTCCATTGAGCTACCTTGACAGCATCCCATTTTATCTTAATGCAACCTTATGAAAAAAAAATCATCTTCACATCACAGTTGGGAAAATTATAGCCATGGAAAGGTTAAATAAATGTCTGAGATCATCTAGTGGCATAGGCAAGACTAAGTCCAAAGTTTTGGCCTTCCCAGGCTTCAGTACTATAGACCATAATGTCTCTTTCTAAATTCTCATGAGCCTTTTAAGAAATCTCTGTGGACATTCCAGAATGTTATTATTGCTATGCCTCTACAATCTGTTTGTGTCAATTCACTGCCTAATAATAGGAACAGAATTCACAGCAGTTAATAGAACTTAACTCACTTTCTCCAGATATCAAGTACAGACCTATTATGAGAGTAGTATGGATTTAGCGTTGGAAGAATATGTTTTAAAGTTCTAGCTGTAAAAGAGCTTTTTACTTCTCATTCAAATAAAAGAGGGCTTACAAACATACCAATGAATTGGAGAAAGCGTTTAAGGGAGACCTCCCTAAAATACATTTGTTTTCTGTTTAAAATCCAGCAATGTCCTTTAATTAGAAAAGATCAAGTTCTTATAAAGATGCCAATGGAATATTGGTATTTTGCATATATGTCTTACATACTAGTATGCATGCACACACATGCACATCAATGAAAGGGGTAATATTTGTGTTTATATGTACATATATACATACACATATACACATACACCAATATAAAATATTATATTCTGTATAATCTTATAGAAAGACAACACACTGAAGAAGAGTGCAAAATCTTTTGTATTAATTAGAGATCTTTATTTGCAACAATAAAGGATAACATTGGCAAACTTGAAAAATAAAAAAAGAACTGACTGAAAGGATATAGGTGGCTCACAGAGCCAAAGGAGTAACTGCAGAAGTGTGCCAAGAAAACAATGCAGGGATGCAGGTGGTGAGAAGAAACCAGGCAGCAGAAACTAGTGGGAGGTTTTATTAGGTCACCCATGTGCAGATGAATTGGCTCTATTTCTCCTTCCTTTATGTCATTCTTTTTAAGAGTCAAATCTTGGCCACGAAAATCTGGTTGGTTCATATACTTACCCCTTAGCCAGGTGAGAAATGGGAACTTTGATTGATAGTTAACAAAAGCGCAAACATTAAATGGTAGACAAGAAGTAACTCCAAAAGAAAACAATGGTGTTATAATGAGAAGAAGGAAGTTAGATCTCTAAAAATTAAATTAAAGACCAAAACTGTTTTGTTTAGATTTAATACATTTTATAGAACAGAGATTTGCCTCAAATAAACTCAGTAGACTAAACTGATTTAAGATTATCCCATTTAATGATTACAGAAACCTATTCTAGAAAGTCCTCAGCAAATTAAGCTATATGCAATTTTATATTATGCTCTTATAGTTACCTGTTTTATTATTATTAAATCTGTCATTTAAAAAACACAAGCAGCACAATATGGTTCACTCTAAACTATACTTTCTTTCACGATGTAATTACATTAGAAAACACTAAGCCTTCTGCTACAAGGAGATAATACAATTCCTAGGTGTGCAAAGACACACAGCAAACAAGGTCTAAAAGGGAATGTTATCTCACAGCAAAATATGCCTACCTCTAAGGGCTGTATTTTACCACTGCTGATGTTCTTTTGGAATTCTGACAGAAATGTACATAAAAGACTGCCATTGATTAGCAAATCATTATATACCAAATACCCAGAGAAAAATGCCACTAAAGATTCAAAACAAGACAATGAGCACATTTTGAAATTAATTTCAAAAAGCATATATGGAAATTAAAACCTTTTTTTGCAAACTGCCATCACTGTTTTTCCTGATTGTAATGAAGTATTTGGTAGAACTAAGTATTGGATAGCTATAAATCTTTTAAAAGATGGAAGAAGGAGCTGAAGTTATTGATATTTAAGGGGTTGCCCCTGATGCTATTCAGGGAATGAGTTACAAAGATGTGATTCTGTGAGTTCTCTGGCAAACAAGGAATAGTTTTTCATAAGTACTCTGTGCGAACTCATAGTTTTAGATCTTAGATAACTTTAACTTGGAATTAAGAGGCCTCAGCGATCAGTCAGTCCAGACTCTTCATGTAACAGTTTCTCTCAATGTCACTCATATGCTCTTGTCTGAAGTTAGTAGCATTCCTAATCATGCCATCTATAATTCACTCTTGTATTACCTACAGCAGAGAAGAAACATTTACCAAAATATATGGAAACAGTTTTAAGTTGTTTTTCTCTAACAGAATGTTTCTGTGTTGAAGGAAGTAGGGGGGAAATTATAATGCAAATATGAGCCAGTCTTCTATCTTTTTTGAGTACCTTAAAGCACTCAAGCAATCTGTGAGTTTGTAGCACCATAAGAGATTAGTTCTTTATACATTCAGTGTTTTGTTCTAAAAAACAATTTATGGGGGCGTTAGAAGTCAACTAGCAAAATCTTATTTCTTAGAAAGGACACTCTTCTGTGCAATCTCAAATTGATGCTTTCTTTTATTATTCAATAACAAACCACAGTCACAGTTTGCTTTATCATGTATTAGGGTTGATACAGCTAATTATTATTTTTTAAAAACTCCCTGATATTAACTCACATTCTCTTTCTTAGAATGCCCACTTGCTTTATTGGATATAGTCCACTTTTAGAATTTCTTTCAAGATCATAATCTTTTCATAAACTTCCCACTAACCACAAAAATGTTTCTTCCTATAGCAAAGATATTATTTAACAGAATCAACTTGTCCACTGTCAAAAGTATGTCTTCTGATTCTGAATCAGCATCAGAATCACCAGCTGAGTATATTCATGGGCTCTACCCCACTACTAATGAATCAGAACCTCTAGAGATAAGACCAGGAAGCTGCAGCTATTACATACCAATTAAAAAAATGTATTAATTAAAAATAATCTGGATTTTTAAATAACCACCTTCTGATGCCTACATACATTTAAATCCCAAAACTAGTACCTAAGGCAATGATTTTCAACTGGTGTGCCATGGTACACTGGTATACTGTGAGTCTACCTTAGATGCACTACAAAAATAATTTTTTTTTGTGACAGAGTCTCACTTTGCCACTAAAAATTCAAAACACCTTGGTACAGTGCCATGGTGTCATAGCTCACAGCAACCTCAAACTCTTGGGCTCAAGTGATTCTCTTGCCTCAGACTCCCGAGTGGCTGGGACTATAGGTGCCCACTATATATTCAGCTTTTTTGTTTTTATTGTTTGGGATTCATTGAGGGCACAAAGAATTAGGTTACACTGATTGCATTTGTTAGGTAAAGTCCCTTTTATACTTGTGTCCCGCCCCCAAGAGGTGTGCCATACACCATACACTGTGACCCCCACATGCTCCACCTTCCTCCCCTCTCCCTGCTCCTTCATTCCCCTACTCCCCACCTTGTATTAGATCATCTACTACATTCTTATTAGAATTGAGTACATTGGATTCTTTTTTTTTTCATTTTTTTTTAGTACATTGGATTCTTGCTTCTCCATTCTTATGATGCTTCACTAAGAAAAATGAGTTCCAACTCAAAATACAAAATATGTAAAGTCTCCATCTCTTTTAATGACGGGATAGTATTCCATGGTATACATACACCACACTTGTTAATCCATTCATTCGTTGGTGGGCATTTAGGTTGTTTGCACATTTTGGCTATTGTAAATTGAGCTGCAATAAACAGTCTAGTGCAAATGTCCTTATGATAAAATGATTTTTTGTTTCTTCTGGATAGATGCCTAGACAGACAAATGGCTAACAAACATAAGAGAAAATGCTCATCATCCCTAATCATCAGAGAAATGCAAATCAAAACCACCCTGAGATACCACCTAACCACAGTGAGAGTAGTCCACATCACAAAGTCTCAAAACTGCAGATGCTAGTGTGAATGTGGAGAGAAGGGAACACTTTTATGCCTGACTATGTTTTAGAGATGAGGTCTCTCTCTTACTCACTCTGGTCTCAAACTCCAGGAGCTTCAAGCAATCCACCAGCCTCAACTTCCCAGAGTGGTAGGATTACAGGGGTAATCAACCACACCTGGCTTGCTGCAAAAATGTTTAAAGATCATTAATTAAATTATTTTCAAAAGATGTTCAAAGTACAGTGAGTATATATATATGTATTTTTTTTTTACTCTTTTTATGATCAACATAATTTAAATGTGCCTCAGAAGTTTAACTAAAGGTTCAGAAATGCTGGGAGATCAAAAAGGCTGAAAAACACTGACCTAAGGTAAACATCCGTGCTGATTCAACCACCTTGCCACCTGGAAACTCTCAAAAATTCTTATTCTACTAGAAAACAAACAAACAAACATAGTTATCTGAAAGCTTTAAAAGTTCCACAAAGCACTACATTGACATAGATGTAGGAATTGAGTACTTGGCTAATACTTGGTCTTTGAGGCTAATTATTAAAGGGACTGTAGTCATCATGGAGAAAGTGTACAGAAACAGTGAGAAACAAACTCTGACAGGATCAGACCTGGAGTTTGGGAGTGAGGGGAACCTGATGAAATGCCCTCTTCCTCTTTATACTGCCAGAATTTAAATAGCATCTCAATAAACTTGACATTTAAGGGAAGCTTGTTTTTACACATAACAAACTTTGAATTCATGGGGGTTATGAAATTTTGGCTTCAGGACTCTAGAGTTAATCCATGAGATGAACGTTAAACTAATATTGCAGTACACACTTTGGTAAGAACCTAAAACTGAATTCTAGAGTTAGAGTAAAATAACAAAATATCTCAGGGCTTAATCCTTGGATTTTTCTTCCTTTTTCTGTCTACTTTCACTCCCTTAGTATTTTCCTGGCTTTAAATACATGAGAATTAAATTCTTTAGTTCAATTCTCTTACTTGCATTCATATCTACCTAGGCTCTTATTCAACTGCCTATTTGACACTACTTCTAAACATCTCAAACTAAATATTTCTAAAACCAAACTGTTCATGTTTAATTTGTCTCTTTTTCTTCCCACATCCAATCCTTCAGCAATCTTCTTGGCTCCACCTTCAAAATACATATATAATCTGACCTCTTGGCATCATTTATACTTCTACCATTTGATCTGAGCCACCATCTACTCTTGCCTGGATTATTGTAAAAGCCTCTTAAATTGTTTCCCTGGTCCTATCATGGCCTCACTCTTATCTGTTCTCAGTTCTAAAACTCCAGAGTAATCAATTTAAAACTAAAGCCCAAAGATATCAGGCCGTTGTTCAAAATTTTTCGAAGTCTCCTCATCTCAGGGTAAAACTCCAACTTCTTGCTATGACCGACAAGGCCCTCCATAAATCTGGTTCCCTGTGACCTCTAGATCTCATACCCCTCTATTCTGCACCTGGTTCATTCTCCTCCAGATGCCTTGGCTTTGACCTTCTAAAGATATCATCATGCTCCTGCCTTAAAGCCTTTGCAGAGTATTGTCATTATTTAAGCCTTCATCTTTTCTCAGTTATTGCTTAAAAAATATCATCTTCTCAGCGAGTAACTCTCTGATAGCCCTACAGTATTTAAAATTTACCCCAGTCCCCCAGAACTATTACGTCTTTTTTCCTGCTTATTTTTCTTTCACATGTTGTCACCTTTTAATATACTCTATAATGTACTTTTCCATTTTTATTTATTAGCTGCCTTCTTCCACTGGAATATAAACTTCATTGAAGCACTACTCTTTGTTTTGTTTTGCCATTGTTGTATTTCCAGTACTCAGAACAGTTCCTGGAACAAAATATATTTTCCAATAAATGTTTCTGAGTGACTCAGTTAATAAATAAAGAGGCTTACCTGGATCTTTGGCCCTGACAAAACAGGTCACTTAATCTTATATTGTCCATCTCCTCAAATGTGAAATAAGATTCATAATACTTATTAAGTTCTCAGCCATGCTCTGAAATTAAAGAAGTGATCACAGATCCACAAACATGGAAGGAAGCCCAATGAAGTTCTGGGGCACAGTTACATGATTTGAAGACTTGTGAAACTAAACTGGAGTGGTCCTGAGAAAGCAACCATGTGGTCCTATGATAAGGACTGAGTTTCAAAATAACATTGGATCAAGGTGGATCTGAGGTTGTACTCCCCTTTCTCAAGTAGTCATAAAGAAAATCTATCTAATAGTTTCATCTTTTCATCTTTTTGCTAATTTGGGCAGCCCAAGCAGTGTTCACTGCCTCCGCTCAGTATGATTTTGTAAATGCTAGCCATATGACAGAGTTTAAAGGAATGAAATATCTAATTAATATGAGACTTCTGGTTGGAATAGCTTTCAGAGAATAGTAATATGACTAGACAATTTTTAACAAAAAATTCTGACTCTAGGAGTCAAGGGAACTGGATCCTAAATTTGGTTCTATCGCTGTGTGACTTCAGAGAAGTCACTTAACCTTTATGTCTCAGTTTTCTCATTTGTCAAATAGGGATTTGCCAACCCTTACAGGGTAATTGTAGAGATTAGAAGAGATAACAGATGGGAAAAAAGCACCTTTTAAGTTTACAAATGCCCTACCTGGGCTTCATATTTCTAAAGTACAAACAATGTTTTAAGTGCTGAAAATGACAGAGAATTCAATGTGATCTTTGTTCATAAAACTAGGAGATTCAGTCCTATAGGTTCACAATTTACTTAACAGGATATGACATGTGCTCTGGGAGATATTCCAGAGAAGAGGCTCCTGACAGAGTGGAAAAGTCAGGCATATGCAATTACAATGCTGAATCTAATCATCATCATGAGTTAAGGCTAGACATTTATGGATCACCATGGGGATGGGAAGGAACATGACATTCTTAGTAGTGGGAGGAGAAAAGTTTTTTCAGAAAGGAGAAATTATCAAAGGCAAAGTCACTTCCAATGTAAGAATTGGGTATTTTACAAGCTCTATAGCTCATTTAGACAATAGACCCTAGCATTAGCTGCATACAAAAATTGAGTATGTTTGCCATCACAGAACAGTGGATGGTCTCAGTGCCACACTTGGTACCACCACAGCTGAAATCAGGCCTGATTACAATCAGGACACTTTTCTCTAGCTCCATAGATGCTGACAAAATCCATGTTTTCTTTTTTCTGAGGCCCAGCTCAGAAGTCAGGCCTGATCAAATAAAGTACACATTCCCTTTGGCTCTAAATATGACTCAGCAGTCTGTATGGTAATCCTGGCAAGTGAGAGAATCATTTTTTCTAAGCCATGGCCAGTCCCTGAAGCAAATCTAATCATAGTATGGTGTTTCAAAAAAGGAAGTGAGAAATTTTCAGAGATGAGCAGAAGGGAAGATATAAGAATAACCATAACAAGATCCTTGGGGTAAGGGAGAGCCATATTGGATGAAACTTAAGATGCTCTATAGCAGCTATACAGAGCCTAAGTAAAGTGCTATAAAAAACTAAGGAGGTGTTAATTAATGAAAGCCTACTGGGGCTTTCATTACAGCCAAGTCTCTGTAATTGTATTCACTTGGTTGCAGAACAAAAAACATTCCCTTCAGAACCACCGGGTATTTAATTACCACTATATGGAGACACAAGTGTTATTTCTGAATACCGTCCATGTGGCATAGTCATGGAGATGAAGCACCATTCAGAAGGAGCAGCAAATGTGTTCTCTTGTTATATACCCAGTCTGATTTGGCCAAGGTCACACAGAAAGGTTTAACAATTATTACCATTCTTACTGAAATACAAACCTACTTTTGGAAGACAAGTGTTTTATAAATATACCAATTGAAAAACAAGCACAGTGAATTTAAGGCTATGTAAGCATGAGAAGATTATTTCACAGAAATGCTCTCTTCTTTCTCTGCCAAATCTTCTTTCAACCTTCAAACGTTCTCAAAACAAACATTCCTCTTTCATGTCCTTGATTCTGGTCCCTTCAATTCTGTGTACTCGTGCCACTCTTTAGCATGAGTACACAGAAATTCCTCTTAGATGAAACAGTCAGGAAATGCAATATAAAGACCTATACTATTCTGGTGACCAGAAAATTCTGCCTCTGAAACACCACATAAAGTTTCCAACAATAACAACACATGAGTGTGTTATATTTATTAATCTCATAACTGTACATCTGTTGAATGTAGTGGAATCTTCTCTTGGTAACTCATACAGTAGGATCATAGTGTGTCTCAGATTCATTAGTGGTCACAGAAGCAAAACAACTATACCAAAGTACTGGTGAGTTGAGCATCATGTTTAATACATTCCTGGTCAACACTAGAACACCTTTGCCCCAAAACTATTTGTTATGTAGATAGCTGTTGGTAACACTAGACGTTTTCTATCAACCTACTTAATAAGATGATCTCCACTTAGTTTCTAAGATCAAACAAAATCAGGTGTGCTCAGCGTGTATTTTTAAATATTTGCTTATGATTATATTCATTTATGCTTAAAGTTATTTTCCACAACAGTCTCCTTCTTATGTTGGATTGTCTCCAGGCTATAAGATTTTATTTTCCATAGCAATTTCTTTTCCTCAATGTTTATTTTAACACTATGCACAATGAGTTCTCCAAAAACTATCTACTAACTGGCATTTACTGGCTACATTTTGTAAAAAAGAAATAATTATGGGATGCTATTTGTTTTAAACTGAGTTCCTACACTAGGACATAATGAACCAGACCAAACCAAAATGGACTTGCTCAAGCTAAATACCATAAAAGCTTTAAGGAATAAATAGATCACAAGCAGACCAGTTTTTCCTGAAAACAAGATTCTGGTCTACCTGAGTCAGTGTAGTAAGAAAGTCCTTTCTGCTTTAACCCATGCAAAGAAGTAATCTGATGTCAACCAATCAATTATTTTTATGTTGTTTGGTTTCCTTGTCCTCACTGTCCAAAGCCCACTGTTCTGCCTTTGCTGGATGGGTGCTTCATTCTGTGTTGAAGAATAGATGCTGCCCCAATTCATGGCTCATGAATAAAAAGCAATTAGATCTATAACAAAATTATTGTAATTTTGTCTTTTGACAATTCTATATTGCAAAAATATCCAATGTGTTATTAAGCAAATAACTATAATGTTCTTATAAATAATACAAATTTATGGTTTTCCTAGCATGCCCTACAGAGTTCTGGGGTTCTACAGATGTGCTTCACGGAGAACCATGCTATGAACAGAAAGCAAACTGACTTTTCCCTGTGCAAGCCATACCTTTTAACCAAAGCAACTCTGTAGTTACCTAGTTTATAAATAGGGAATCTCTATAAGATTGTGTGTAAAATTGACTCTGTAACAAAAAAAATAGTTTGATCCAACTACTAATTGACAATAATATTTCACTTGGGTGAATCTACTTGCTTGTTGAAAAAACTACTATTGAACAGGAGCAGTGATATTGACAAGTCCTTTTCTTTGGTGTGGAAATATTTTTAAATGCTTAGCAAAGGTCTGATGCTGAATAAAGCCCATGTAGTTCCAAGGATTACTGTCCAAGGTAGCATTATGCAAAACATTTAACTGAGCTTCCACTCTATGATTCTAAAAACTAAGCAAAAATGCTGTTTCTACTTTGAGGATTTGGGTTAGAATTATTGGAGAAGCATGTTCACATGCTGAAGACTTTGACTGTTCTCCACATTGGAGTAATTACCCAGCATTGTAGTTGGGCTCAAGGGATTTCGAATGTAGTAATGAATTGCTGCAAACCTTCCAAGAAATACAGAACCATATGTTTCAGGGAATGGGTTGGAGGCTGTAACTATAGATAAGGATGTGGGAAGGGAATGCTAGTACTTCTAAAGCCAACCATGTAAGGTTATGAATTAAAATTCATTGCTAATGTAGATGAAGCTGGAATGTATTTTTCCCATGCTGTCACGGTGGAATTTGTCATAGAAGCAGGAAATTGGATGCTAAACTTTTTCAGTTGCTTTCTAATGATTAAAGAACAGAATGTTCAGATTCTTAGAATTTTTATACTAGAAGTTCAAATTCATATGGGGCTTATATTGTCTGGACGGCTATAATTAGAGTATCTCAAAAGCTTAAGCTAGATCAGGAAAAGGACAAAATATAAGATTGAAACTAATAATAATTGAAATACAGTAGATGAAAGAAGCCAGCTGCAAAAATTTCACGTTCGGGAGATATTTTTTTTCTTGAGAAGACCCAAATCCAATCAAGGAATCAAATGTAAATAAGAAAAATGTAACTTAATTCAATTCATTTATTATCTGTAGAAAGGATAAGATGTGTTTATAGAAGCACAGTAATTTACACTGAGGCTAGAATAAAAGGATGCCACATTTCGTAAAAATCTACTCAACACTACCTAAGAAGAAGGAAGATTATATTTCTAGGTCACCTGAGGTAAACTGTATCCATAAATCCGGGTATGTCGCCACCATTTTCTTACAGCCTCTACCAGGGCTGTCCAACCTATTTTCTTTTCTGGTGCACTTTGGAAGAAAAGTTGTCTTGGGCCACACAGCAAGTGAAAACTGATTAGCATAAAAAAAAGTCCATGCATAACTTTTCATGATTATCTGACACCACAGATAAGCAAAACATTCTTCAAATAATCTACATCTGGCCCACAGACCACAGGTTGAACACCCCCCTCCCCCAGACAATCTTCAGGATGTCAAGAAAGAAAGAATAGAGAAAACAGACTAAGTGAAAGAGATAATCCTAGATAATCTAAGCAACCCTCAGCTATCAGGCAAAAGGCTTACTAGAGGAACTGAGATTTCTTGCTAGAAGAAGATATTCTCACTGTGAACTGCAGCTTCCCCTTGTGTCTGAGAGTTTCAGCTGCTCCATAAATTTTGGACTTGTCTAACAAGTTCCCCCAATCAAATAAGACAATTCCTTAAAATAAATGCCTTGGTATATATAGCCTGTTGGTTTTGGTTTTGTGGTTGAACTCTGGCTGATATACCCCCCCAACAACCTTTCTCAGGCAATTAGTGGAGAATATACGTCATCAAAAATAAAGAGGAAGACTATGGTCAAGCCTGCAGGGATTCAACTAAAAAGAGAGATAAAGGAGGATGATGGTGACTAACTAAAAACCCTTAGGACAATAGCTGTGAACCATGCTGGACAAGAATGTCTGACTTCCAGGATGGAAACAGAGACGGATACTTACATGGTGAAAATTACTAACACGGATCAGATTAGTAGTTTAGAGATGAAGATAACCAAACAGATTTAAAAACAGTAGTGATAGGAATTCTTAGTAACTAAGACAAAAAGTTGCTTGGTGGTTTATTGGTGGAACCACAGAAGTCTGCCGTAGTTCACCTTGAGCCGGGGAAGCAGGGATTGCAATGAAACTGTTCTAGGGCCTGGCACGTGCCATAATTATGCACATTGTTATCAATGTTGTGTTCTGAAGAAGAATCTCACATCCATTACAAATGATAAGGTAAACAAATGAGCAAGGAAAGCTTCTCCATGTTTTGGTGTATAAGCGAAAACAAAGCATTCTAAATAGTTGAAGAAATGATCTGGAAAAGATGCCAGGATAGAAAAGATGCCTAGAAGGCAAGGGCATATTAAAACTTGTGTTGATACAAAAATGCTTTGAGTAGATGGAAAGAAATTCACTATTACCAAAGTTGTGCTGTGGGGAATAAAGCTCTAGTCCCAGAGTGACAACTTTGTTATCTCGTAACTATCAGTCTACAAAATAAAATCACATGATTTAGACCTAAAGCAACTTCAGATGTAAATTAGATTGTTATGGAAAGACATGCCTTTTGAAGTTCTGGGGAGTCCAAAGATCATCAAGGAATAAATGAAGTGAGGAATTATAAACAGTACTTTTTATTAGACCTCAGGTTAGTTTCATTTAGTTGAGGCACCAGAAGTGGATGGACAGGATATAAACAGTAAGTACAATTCTCTAGGGTCAACTGCAGAGTAGATTAAAGGGTTTCAAGGGGCTTCAAGACTATTTTTTTAAAACCATAACTGTGTAAATGGGTTTCAGTATACTGATTTGATATACAATGTGAAAATGCTTACAGTGAACTGATTAACACATCCATCACCTCTCCTACTTATTTGTTGTGGTAAGACAATTACACTCTTTTCTTTTCCTTTTTTTTTTATTGTTACATACATGTATTTTATTATTCTTCATTGCATTATTTTCCCCACCCCCACCCTTCAGTGGTAAGACAGAATTGATTTACAGAAAAGAACACAGAAAACACTAAAGCTCCTGGTACAGGGAGAGAATTCAAGTGGGGAGAGAGAAGCTCTCTCCCTTCCTCTCCTGGTCTTTCCCCGTCTCCTCCTTTAGGCCTTTAGCCTCAGGGTATATATAGGTGTATGGGTTCCTTGGCCAGGAAATGAATGAATACAGTCCCTTCCGCTGGGGCAAGGTGAATGAGTGTATCAATGAATGGATACAGTCCACTCATGGAATTGAGGCCTAGGAAATTCACAAGAAATTGACCTAGGCACAGGAAATGGGGGTTCCACATTTAGTCCTAAGTGTAAAGTGAAGGAGACACC
>CAUYRH010150560.1:0-36544 GCA_963574655.1 Perodicticus potto | reverse complement strand
ATGGATGGACCTGGAACATATTCTCCTAAGTATCTCGAGAATGGAAGAAAAAGTATCCAATGTACTCAGTACTTCTATGAAACCAATTTATATTTACTCACACTTTCTTATGAAAGATAGATCACAACTATATCCCAGGATGAAGGAGAGAAATGGAGTGGGAAGGGAGGGGAGGGGGGAGATTTGATGGAGAGTAGACAGTGGGACCACACCTATGGAGCATATTGCAAGGGTACAAGTCAAATCTATCAAGCATAGAACATCAATGTCTTAACACAATAATCAAGTACATGAGGTGAAAGCTATATTAACTAGTTTGATGTAAGCACTCCAAATTGTATTTAAAAAATCAACACATTGTACCCCACATATGCATAAATGTATACATGATCTATGTGTATACGACTTAATAAAAAAAATAAGTCTTAAATGTAAGGCATGAAACCATAACAAATTCTACAAGAAAATATAGGACAAATTCTTCTAGGTATTGGCTTATGTAAAGAATTTACAACTAAGACCCGAACAGATATCTTTACCTTAAGTTAAAGCGTTCTAAGCCTTTAGACAAAGTTTCATTTCTTTAACCAATCACAAATCAAAGAAGACTTAGGGTCTCATAATTCCAGTCTCTGTGAATGTATAAAACTGAATTGTCACACAGCTACTGTTGGCACATTTTCCCAGGACCTCTTAGACATGTGCTCTGGGCAAGGAAAGAATTCATAAAGAAGACATCAATGGCATTCACAGCAACATCAAAAATAAATAAGTGGGGCCCGATCAAGTTAAAAAGTTTTCACGTTAGGCTCGGAATAAATCTCTCTAAATTATTTTACAGAGTTTGGATCTTTTTCCATGGGCAGCACCTTGAGCTCTAGGGTGGCTCATTACTTGGCAGGAGAGTAGCAAAACAGGGCCACTGTCTCCTTCCTCCCTCCCTGCTCCTGGGTCTCGGAGGCCCAAACCTCAGCCTGGTATTCTTGTGGGCTGTCATGCATGGGTCCAGGCTCAGGCCATCCCAGCTTCTGCTGCACACCCCCAACTCTCTCCCTTGCTCCCTTCTGCAGGAGGGTGGTGGCTTCCCTTGGGCTAGTGTGGGGCCAGGAGAGCCTAGAACACCCCTCCTGCTCTGCTGGGGCTGGCTCCCTACTCCTGCTTCTGCGTGGCAGACATCCTCAGCCCCAGCTGGGGCTGGACACATGGGCCCATCCCACACCTCACAGGCACCGTGCAGAGTCCTGCTCACATATCAAAGCCCTGTTTGGGAATATCACGTGTTCATTTAACACTCTTCATGTGTGGCTGGTAAAGAATTTGAGCACAACTCATCTCTGGGCAAACTGCCTGTCATGGAGTCTGGTATATAGTTGGCTCTTAAGGCATGTTTGTAGACCAAAGAGGTATGTATTCCGGTGTCAGCTGGGTGCAGCGTTGCTGTCAAGCTCTCCAATGCCTGCCAGACAGGCCTCTCCTTCTGCCCTTTGGAGCCACCACTCTCTCCCCCAGGTGGAGGTTACCTCTTCCCTCTGAGGCCTTGACCAGCTCAGCCACTGGACACAACTAACATCTGCAAGCTGGAAACCTCAGGCAGGGTGTTTACCCTCTCTGAGGCTATTTCTGCATCTATAAAATGGGGGGTACAGACAAACTCCTGCTTCAAAAAGACATGGGGACTCAGGAGCCCACCTCACCAGATACCTGTGGGAGATTAGAGCAGCCAGTGGTTCATTTGTAATACAAGCCACCATCCCTCAAGTGCACCCCAGGTGCTTGGAGGCTGCAGAGTTGCTGGTTGGGTTATCAAAGCCTCTTCATCTCCTGTTTTCTTGTGTGTCTAGGCCACCCAGAGCAAGACAGCAGAAGCCGTGATATTACCCTGAGCACATTCGAAAGAAAGGAAATGAAATTCAACTGCTTGTATCTTTTTTTTTTAATTGCCTCCTTTTCAACAGCTTTTTGGGAGCCCATGGGAGCCCTCCTGTAAAAGCTCCTTCCAGCCCTGGACCACTGCTCCCCTGGGATGGGGGGGCGGGTAGCCCAGGCACTTGTTTGCTCTCTTTTATCTCTAGAAGCAGAACAGCCCCAAATGTAAATGTCATGGATGACCAAAAACTGTCAGGGAATGTTCTAGATTAGCGGAGACTAAAGAGAAATGATAACTACGTGTAATGCATGATCTTCAATTCAATCAGGATTTACAAAAGCATGTAAAAATAAGCTATAATAAGGAAATAAGACAAATTAGAACTTGGACCGATATTAGCATCATTGCTGTCTTAGCTCAGGTTGCCATAGCAGAACACCATGGGCTGAGGGCTTCAACCACAGAAGCTGATTTCTCATTCTGGAGGCTACAAGTCTGAGAAGAGACGGGCTGCCTGCAAGGTAGATCTGGTGAGGATCCTTTTCTTGGCTGGCAGAGAGGGAGCTCAGGTCTCCTTTTCTTTTGAGGGCACTAACCCCACTCTGGGGACCCCACCTTCATGCCTTTATCTAAGCTTAAGCACCTCCAAAAGCCCCACCTCAAACCCATCACATTGAGGGTCAGGGCTGCAAGATACTATCAACAGAAAAGAACCCACGCTCTGTAAAATAATTTTAAAAGGTTTATTCTAACCTGAATTTGTGTGGCCATGGCCCAGAGCCCCACCCAAGAAGCCTTGAGCAAGTGATCGCACCGTGGTGGTTACAGTTTGGTTTTATACATTTTAGAGAGATAAGAATTACATGTGAAGTCATAAATCAATATATGGAAGGCATATGTACATTGGTTTGGATGGGAAAGGCAGCTCATCTTGGGGCAGGCATCACAGATTACAGGTGGGTGTAAAGGTTCTTTGATTTGTCATTGTTATTGCTAAAAGAAATGAAGCTTTAAGTCAGGATAAGGAAGCCTGTTAATCAGAGACAAGCCACCAGACAAACATCGAGACGCAAGTGACCTGTTAAGTAAATTGAGGATCTGCGGGTGGGGTTCAAGCTCTGTCCTGCATGGCCTCGGGCCTGGTAATGAACTACAAAGGCCATCTCCAAGCACGGAGGGAGCATGGCAAGGTATGTGTGACCTCCCTTCTTGTGACCCATAACTCATCATTAGGATATTTCTGGGGTCCTCTTGGCCAAGAGGGGGTTCATTCAGTCAGCTGGGGACTTTAGATTTTATTTTAGTTCATAAGTGTTGAGGTGACACATGCAATTCATAACAATTACAGAGTATCAGTGTTAAATTTTTCACATGTGGGATTTTTCAAAGGACTGAAATTAAAATATTGAGTAGGAAGGTGTCCTGGGCTTTAAGGGATACATTGTGATATATTTACAGGTAACTGACTTTCAAAGTGTGTGTAGAGAGGTAGTGAACTATTTTGACCATCACTGAATCAGGGTGAAGGGCAGAAGGTTAGTATTTACTGTATTATTCTTTCCAATATTCCATGGGTTTGAAACATTTGCAATGAACCAGTCAAATCAAAATAAGTAGGGATCTGCCTGAAGCTGGATGGAGAGGGGTCAATTCTCCCTTCAGTCTCAGGGCCTGTGTGTGACGGAGTCCCAGGACACTCTTCTCCCAGATCAGACCATCGGGAGCTGCCCACAGGCAGAAGACCCTGTGGAGAGGGGGGTCCAATGAACAGGGGGCCAAGGGACACTAGAGGAGCCCGAAACGGGGTTGGGGGGCAGTATAATTAAGTTGGGTAGGCCTAGCTCAGGGACAGTCAGAAGTGGCCCCTTGGAACTCTCATCCCTTTAGGGCAACATATGGACCAGCTAGTCCCTGCAGACTCAGGAGCTGAGTGAATGCCTGTGTGTGCCACTGAGGTGTGCGGCTGTTTACACCATGCTTGCAGGTAACCAGACACTGCCCACCCAGGGCAGGAACTTGGTGAGGGGGTCTGGGGCCCTGCCCAGCCACAGCCCCCCAGTCCGTCTCTCGCTTGAGGGTCCTCACGCACCATTCCTCCTTCTGGTGTGTCCGGAGTACCCTCCCCACCATACCAGCTTCAGTCTGTGCCAACCTCCCTTCTTATGATCGTGGCAGGGTTGGCCCTTCATCCTCCGAGTGACACAGCAGATGCACAGAGTTGCAGAAACTTGTTTTTCTGTAGGAATGTCCTTCTTCCTCCCTGCAACAATGATGGTGGGTAGGGGCTGAACCTAACCAGGCATGGTGGCGGGAGCATCTCACATTCTCTTCACCATTCCCAGCCTCCCACGGAGCTCAGGGCGAGCATCACACTGAGGGTCACCACAGCAGAGTGGGAAACTGTCCTTAGGTGTCATGGGGCTTGTGTCAGTTTCTCTATGCAAATACATGCATGCATACCTCTTCTGATGGGCTTGAGCCTTTGGAAAGATCAGAAATCACAAGCTAAAATGGTAGGAGAAGGCATTTCTGGAGTAGATTTAGGGTTGGTTTTATTTTCTTTCTCGTATGTTTGCATTCTCCCAATATTCTCTGCAATCATCATGTTACTTTCTGAATCAGAAATAAAAAGATGATGTCATAGAGGGAGCTTCCAGCCTAGGGCTGGCAAGGACACTCAGGTAAGGATGCCACCTAAGCCACAGCCACAGCTCCCTGAGCTTAGGGAGGAGAAGCCAGTGAAACTGTAGGGAAGAACTGTGTGTCAAAGGTCTCAGCACTGATGAGATGGGTGATGGGCCATGAGCTGTGGTTCCTCAGATCCCCCACCATGAAATGAGGGGGTCATCCCACCTTTTACAGACCATCTCGTGATTGCTCGTGGAGGTGCTGGGCGCTGCACTTCATTCCAGGGGCCTCTGCGGTCTTCATGTCCAAGCACCACCACTAGTCTGCTTCACGCAGGTGGCAGCTGGCCCATCAGCCTTGCTTTGGTGGTACAGAGCCTCAGAGACAGTAGTGTGGCACTTCCCAGGGTTGAGTATGGCTTTGGAGCTGCGTTAATGAAATAAATAAAAACCAGAATAGAAACGTGTGCACAGTCGGAAATCAGTGAGAAGTGGGTTACCTCGGTGCTGAGCAGCTCGCTGCAGAATCTTGCAGACCTTAGATCTGCATGTGGATAATTATAGGCAGGCTTGGGAGGAGAAAGTGAACACCAGCTTTCACTCTCTTCCCACCAGGGTGGTTACTTGCTCCCTGTGCCAGGAAGGAAGGGTCTCCGTGAGCCTTGGGCCTCACTTCCTGTTACAGATGGGGAAACTGAGGCCTGGAGAACCTGCAGAACCTAGAGAGAGATGGGGCAGAGGAGGTGGGGGAGGCAGAGTAGTTTGAGTTCAGACTTGGTCCCTATCCAGCAGTGACCTTGAGTTAGCCCAGATGGCACACCACATGATGACCCTGATGCCCAGGTTGAGGCTAGAACTGAAGACCATCAAGGACAGGGGTCCCAGGGGTCTCTGGAAGGGACACTTTCTGCGCAGCATCTGTGCTCTCAGAGAAGCCCTCTGACAGGCATGCATGGGGCAGACAAAGCTGCCTGCCAGGAGCACACCCTTCAGACCTGCTGACAGGTGGGGCCGGGGCTGGCAGGCAGCAAATGCCACCTGCACCTACAGTCCCCTTACAGTGGGAGGGGGCAAGGTGGGAAGGAGGACAATGAGATTTTCCAGGGAGACACCCACATCTAGAGAAGGCAGGGCAGAGACAGGCTGACCCTCCATGCCACCTTCCCAGGGATGGGTGGGAGGCAAGCTGGAGAAAATCCCCGAAGTGCCCCGGGGGGCTGCACCTGAGCTTGAAGCTCAGCCTGCGTTCTCAGCTGCAGCCTCCCAAAGCACAGTGAGCGACCCAGCCCCTGTTAGCTGTTTCTATTCTGCTACCCAGCTCCAGTGGGTTGTGTATTAGGCGACCCGACCACAAACAGCCCCCTCCCTGGGGTACACGATACTAAGGATCTCGGGTCTGGGTCTCCAGCCCGTGACCTGTGTGCCCGATGGTCTCTGGACAGCCTGTGTGGGAGCCCCACTCACCCCAAATCACCATGCGCTCAGCTGCAAGGGTCCCCTATACATCTCAATTTCCCCCATGTTCACCACCTCAGTGAATGAGCCTCGCTGCCCCAGACTGCCAAACCCTAAACCTTCCCTGCCCTTCCCCTAGATGTGCCAAAGCCCCATGACCTGAGCGTCCATCTCTGCTCCAGCTTGGTGCTTCCTGCCAAGTGCAGCCCCCAGGGCTCCTCCACCCTCCTGATAACAGAGGGAGGGGACGGAGCACCTCGGGACCAGGGTGGCAGAACTTGCCCACTGCAAGCCATGGGGACAACTTTGGCTTTTCTCTGAGCGAGACAGGTCCTGGGCAGAGGAGGATGTGATCTGGTAGACACCTGTCAGGTCCCGTGGGCCTGCCCTGACTGCGGTGGAGACCAGTCCACAGGGCTGGAGGGCAGGAGAAGGAGACCTACCAGGTGGTCCAGTTACAGCTTCTGTGAAATCAACCCCTTCGTCTATTTTGTTGGGTCACAGGGGAGGGTCAGCAGGTGCTCACCTGGGGTCCGTCCTGCAGTTGCAGTCAGGCGTCCAGTGGGGCTGCGGTTGTCTGAGGGGTCCCTGCGGTCGCCTGGGGAGGACTCCCATGATGCACAGATACGGGTGTCAGAACTGCAGGGAGCATGGCAGGCCAAGGCAGCTGCCCAGCGTCCTCCACCCCAGCTTGAGGGTTGCACGGCGCCACTTCTGCTGCACTCAACTGCTTCTAGGACCGGGGCCGGCCCAGATTTGAGAGGCAGGGGATTAGACCCCACCTCCCAATGGAGGAGAGGCAGGAAATTCACAGCCTCAGTGTAAAGCTGCAGCAGAAGCTCTGGCTGCATCCCAGATCTGAGAGGATGTTAAGGCGAGACGTGGAGGCGGGCCTGCAGGAGGCAGAAGGGATGCACCGTCTGGATTCGATTTGAAGACAGAGCCGACAGGGCTTGCTGATGGACAGTAGTCCACAGTCATCTGCTGCAGGACCCGTGGGTGTCCTCAGGCCAGCTGTCCCGTTATATCTGTGTAGCTGGCACGCGGCCTTGCCCTGTAGGGTGAATGAATGAGATCTGTCCATCCTGGCCGGCTCCCAGGGGCACAGTGCCAGCCACCCAGCAGGGGCTCGGCAAGGGGCATCCATCCAAACCAAAGAGAGTCAGACAGGCCCCAGACCGTGCTCAGGGGGTGCCAGGAACTGTCGGTAGTGGGGGAGGGGGTTGCTGTGTGCTCTCTCCAGCTTGGGCCAACACAACCCCAAGGCTATCATATATGAAACTAGAGATAAGAAATGCTAACCATGAGTGATGGGAAGGGCTTTGCACACTCCCTCTCAGACCTTTACGGGGAGATGGGAACTAGTTCTGGGAACCTGCTGTCGCCGGGCAGAGGCTTTAGCTGCCTCTCTGGCACACCTTGGGTACACCGAGGTGGCCCAGTGCCCAGCACGTAGTAGGTGCTCACCCTTGTCGGCTCCACAGACCAAGCCCCAGGGCCTTGCCTATGTCTGGCACACGGAAGGTGCCCAGACAGATGTACCCACCAAACAGTGCCCAGCGCCAGACAGCACCAGAGCGCAGACAGTGCCGGTGACCATGAGCCACCCCCTTGCTTCCTGGGCTCAGCTGCACACTAATGGCAGGCAGCTCAGCTCAGGCTGGCCAGCCCCTCCGCCTGGTGCCTGCAGTCCTCCATGAGATCCCCTGAGTTGCTCTTCGCCTGAGCAGCAACCTCTGTTGACCCATCATGCAGGTGCAGTTTCAGAGTCTTCTTCTATTGCAGAATTTTTCACCTGCAATTAGGTGGAGAGAACAGGTAGAGAGAGCCACACATACAGACAAGGAGGGACTCTCAGAAGAGGCTGTAATGTGGGAAAGGAGGGGGAGGGGGAGCAACCAGAGGGCTTCCTGGAGGTGGCACTGTTCAGGCAGGAGGTGAAGGGTGGGAACAGCATGTGTACAGGCCTGCAGACAGGAAACCTGTAGTGGGGTGGGGAAAGGGAAGCTGTTGGCTGAGAGAATCCAGCAGAGGGTTGACACAGATGCCAGACCACGGATAACTGGGCTGTGACTTAGGCACGGGCGCGGAAGTAGAGGCATTGGAACCGTGCAGGAGCTGGGCTCTGAAGCACTGTGGGTGGGGGTTCCTGTGCTCTGAGACTGTCCTGTGAACACCAGCAGCTGCTGAGCCTCCCCCCACCCTCCATCCTCTTATTCTGCTACACCAAGGCCACACTGATTTAATGAGTTAATTCCCCAAATTACTGAATCAATACCTAATTACAACCACACACAATTCTGACAGCCCTGAGAGCCAGAGTCTATAATCACCACATTTACGGCAGGAAGCTGAGGTTCAGGGAGGTGACGTCACTAGTCCAAACACACAGCTACAAGCTGCTGGGGGTGGGGGGTGGGGGTTGGAATCTATTGCTAGAAATGTGTGAAAACTAAGAAGGTGGTGCAGGATGTAAGAAGCATGGGCTAACAGCTCAGCCCTGCAGACTGCACCGCATGCCCCTGCAGTTCTGTACCCTGTGCCCTACATCCCTCAGCCTTGCACCTCTGGACCCTGCACCACTGCATCCCTGTAACCCTCTACCCTGCACTCTGCACTCCTGCAGCCCGTGACCCTGCCCTCTGTACCTGCACTCCTGTACCATACCCCTTCAGCCCTGCATCTCTGGACCCTGTATCCCTGTATCCCTGCATCCCTCATCCCCTGCTCTAGCTGGTGCCCCGACAGGCACATAAACAGTCCCATGTGAAAGCAGGAGCTGGAGCAGCAGGAAAGCATTAGCCCTTTGTCCCTTCCCGAAGGCAAACGTTGGCCCATCTTAGGAGAGTGACTGGGCCAAACATCACCCTGTGGTCACAGCTCTCTCCTCGCTCTCTACCTCCTGGGTGACCAACTGCCTCTCAGCTGGAGAGACTCAAAGGAGACACCCAGCAGAAGCTGCAGGGCTCCCGGGGAGGGAGGCCTCCTGTCTCCTGTACCTCCCAGGAGAAAAGACCCTGCAGGACTGACCGGCTGCAGCGGGGAGCAGGAAGTCCCGGTGGTCTAGACCTTTGCCTGCCCTGGCTCCAGGTAGTGGATAGGGGAGCTGAAGACTGATGGGAAGAACCAAGAGCCGGCTTTGGAGGGGGCAGCCTTGCCACAGGCTGGGGCTGAGGCTGCACTGTCGCAGGGGAGGTGAAGGGCCCAGCCTAGCTCCCTCAGGCCCCCAGCAGATGCAGTAAGTCTGGAGTTTGGGGACTGGGCTGGAGCACCAAATGGGGGGCATTGGCCTGGGGGCTAGACTGGCATCAGGAGTGCACAGGGGCAGAGGTCTGACCCCAACCCCAACCCCCAGAGGTCAGAGGCACCAGCCAGAAGCAGAGAGCAAAGCAGAGGTCTAGACATCGAAGGGAGGGGCAAGAGGGGGCCCCCTTTGTTGTGAAGGCTGACCCCCACGGGCTCAGCAGAGTGCAGGCTGCCAGGTGGCCTTGGCAAAGAGGTGGGAGAAGGGGGGGATTGGAGGTGCAGACACAGGCAAAGGAGTTGGTAGCTGACAGGGACGGAGACAAGAGGAGCTTTGGGGATAAGACATTTTTCTCAGGATGGATGCTGGGGGGATGCAACAGTGAGGACATGGGGGGCCTGCAGGAGGGGGAGTGTGGGCTAGAGGGGGGCTAGGAACTGAGCTTCTTGTGTGGCCTGGGATCTGGGGGCTGCTCCCTTGAAGGGCAGCCTCCCGAGGGGCAGGTTTCTGCTGAGACAAGGCGACAGTGATGGTTTCACACAGATGAGGTTGAGCCCCCTGGAGACTTTGCTGGTGACCAGCCATGAGCCCCAGAGGCTGGAGGAGGGTTTGGAGAGCAGGGATGGGGTGCAGAGGAAGGTAGAGTGTGTGACACAAACAGCCATGATGGCCGAGAGGCTGAGTCCCAGGAGTTCAAGGGAGGTGGCAGGTGGCAGGACCCAAGCTGGCAGTGGTGGTGGGGGGGGGGGTCCCCTTGGATGTTGATGTATACATGCTCACACCCACGCCCACACTCATACACATACTAACACACACTCACATGCTCACATACATGCACACTCTCTCACATACACACCCATACTCACACCCGCTCACACTTTCATGAACGCACACACTCACACACTCAAACACTCATGCACTCACAGACACTGCCCCTCTGCTGCCAATCAAGATGCTCACAGAACTGGCTCAGAACACCCTCGGGCCAGCCAAGTGGACCCAGGGGTCCCTGCCCATTCGTTCTCATCCACTGGCAAAGCCATGGCCCAGCGCACCTGAGCTTCGCCCCACCGAGGCATCATGTTGGCATGGCAGGCATTAAACTCCTGCCACAGGGGGTGAGGGAGGCTAGGGACCCTCCTTCTGCCAGCGTAGGCCCTTTGGATGGAGCCCAAAGTATACAGTTCAAGTCTCAGGGGCTGTGTGACCTCAGCCTGTGTGTGAGTCAGAACTGCTTTCCTCTGACAGGTGCCTCAGCACACACGGCCCTCTCCATCCCCCAGGGGCTTTACCTGCGTGGTGCCCACACCATGAGACAGTCACAGCCCCTGCCCTCCCCTCTTCACCAAGTCCCCATCACATCTGCCACCGTCATGCACATCCTGTAAGATCTTTCTCCTCCGAAAGCAGCCTGTCCTGCCTGTTCCCTCTGACGCAGGCATGTCCTGGGCCTGAGCGGGTCCCTGGGTGAAGGTGGGCTATGAGCAGAAGCAGATCCAGGAGCAGCCAGAACCAGACGGGCAGCACCGGGCCTGCTGGGGCTGGCCGGCGTGGGGGGCTATGAACAAGCCCCATTTTTCTCTCAGGAGACAGAATGACCTGAGAAAACACATAAGGCCCATAGCTGGGTTTCTGAGAAGGCCGTAGGGACACAGGGGTGTGGGCCCTGAGGCCTCCTGCCGGATCCGTGAGGAAGCCCATGGAGGTCAGGCTGGGCCTGCTGAACCAGCCACTTGCCTGAACTGCCACCTGTGCTCTTTCAGGCAGAAACCAGGGAAAACAGACCCCGCTCCCCAGCTCTGTAAGGCTCTGAAATCGAATCCTCCCCGATCAGGACAGGGACCCACCACCATTGGCTTCCCTCCTCCCACAATGGGGACACACAGGGAGGACACAGAGGGCCTGGGACAATGTTCCAGGAGCAGTCCCATCTTGATTCCCAGTCTGGGAAATAGGTCTTCCTGAGGACCCTCATTCGAGCCCCTCACAGGTGCCGGGCGCTCAGAGTGGGACACTGCCAGGCGGCTATGGGGTGGCATCCCTGCCCCGTGCTATTTATCATCCCATTTCCAAGAGGAGGGAACTGCTGCTGAGGCAGACTGCCCTGGGCCCAGGAAGCATCGCCCCACGGCCCTGCCCCCCGCCCCTGGCAGCCCAGTTGTACCTCTGCCCACCTGATGATGGATTGGCTGGGCCATTGTTCAGGACAGGGAAACAAATTCATGTTTCATTTCCTCTCCATTGTGGGAGGACGCGCGCCCTTAGTGGCCTGCAGGGATGGGCCTGCTTCCCCCTTTGCAATGGTGCTAGATATTAAAATTGCCACCGTCTGGGCTGGAATGACGGCAGTGAGAACATTTCCTGTAATGAATCCAGTGCTGGAGACCAGTCCAGAGGGCGGCCGGCTGTGCAACAACGAAGCAACGGGAAGTGGGGTGAGGGCTAGCACGGCCTCCCCTTGTCCCCACACCCACCCTGCCAGGGCCGGATGAATGCAGGGGGCTCCCCTAGGCCCCCACCACAGAGCTGCTGCTCCACCAAAGCCGGGAAACCCCAGGCACAGCGGGAGACTTGTGGGGCATCTGGGTCCCCACAGCCCTCACCCTCTTTCTTGCTGCAAGGCCAATTAGTTAAGATGTTCCCCATCCTCTGCTAGTGACTTCGGGAAGGGCCACCTACCTACAACCACAGGCTTAAATCCTGCTCAGTTGAAACTGTGGCTCACACGGGCTAGTGACGAGTTCCAGAGAAATGTTTTCTGCCTCATAGAAAGGCTCAGAAAAAAAAAGAACAATCTCTCTCCCTCCACTTCGTGGGGTTGTGTGTTGCAGCTTTCGGGGTAGCGGCAGCTGACGTGAGGAGAATGTGCCTGAGCCCAGTGGGGACCCTGAAGAGGCAGAAAGGTCCTGGGCCTTTCTACCCTTCCTGTGCCTCAGAATTCACCAGCCCTGAGCCAGCCCCTCTCAGCACGTCCTGTCGAGTGAAGTAACACTTAGTCCCCATTGCATATACCATTTTGAGATGGGTTTTCTGTTGCTTGCAGCCAAAAGTACTCAGATACCCTCAGAGTCTCCATTTTCAAATGGAGATAATAATCCACCTAGGATTAGAAAGATGTCCCCTTCCTAAATAAAGTAAAACTCCATGCTGCCCAATTGGTGATGGCAGGAGACCCTGCTGTTGTCTGTCCCCTGCCTGCCACCCCGTTTGCACTCCACTCCCTGCTTCACTACCTGCCCCCCAGCTGCGCCCAGGGGAGAGCAGCTGGGACTCTCTGCCTCTCTCTGGGTCCCCTGCAGGCTCCTTCTGGAAAGCCTGCTGGGGGAGCTTCTTTTTTGTTCGATTGCAGATGTAAGTGAGACCATGCACTATTTGTCTTTCTGAGCCTGGCTTATTTATTTCACTCAACACAACGTCCTCCAGGCCCAACTCTGCTGTGGCACATGGCAGGCCCCTCCTTTCAAAGCCTTTGACTATTGTTCATTGTATATACACGCTTCCATGTGTCCATCGAAGTTGCTTCCACATTTCGGCCACTGTGAATAAAGCTGCACTATGCCAGGGAGTGCAGACTTCTTTGCAGGGTGGTGATTGCACTTCTTCTGGGATTGCCGAGTACTACCGTGGCTCTATTTTTAATGTCTTTAGAAACCCCATACTGTTGTCCAGAATGGCTGTGCCATTCAACATCCCCGCCAACAGCATGCCTGACTTCCCTTCTCCCCACACCCTCACCATCACTTAGCGCTTGGCTTTTTTGTAATGACTGTCCTATCAGGTGCAGCTCTTCTTTCTTAGACAAAAACATCTGTCTAGGAGGACCCACATTGCAGAGGTGGCCCATTCCTTCCCTGGCAGGCAGGGGGGTGGGGTGCTGTGTGGACAAAGAGGGAGCAGGAAGGAGGGGGAGCCAGAGGCCTGAGCATGACCCCAGCCAGACCTCCCCCTCAGGCCTCTGCTCTCTTTCCACACAACAGCCCAGGAGTCACAGAGGAACCTGAGCAGGGGAGACTCCAAGCAGGAGCCCCAGTAGCTTTCTAGCCTCTCTTAGCCTTACCACCTCCACCTGCTCCTAACCATGCCCATCCTGGCACACAGACAGATGAACTTTCTAAATACAAAGCTGGCATGCCTTCCCACCTCAACCACAGGAGGTGCCCTGCTGTCCTTGACACAAGTTCTGGTCCCAAAGACACCTGGGTGTGATTCTCACCCTCTAGGACCCCAGGCCAGTAGAGGATGGCTTGAGAAGGCCCTGGGGTTCCCAGCTGTGCTATGGGAGGAGCTCGCCTCCTGGGTGCCCCCATCTGCCATCGGCACTGTCCACCCATCTTCTAGGCCTCCTAATTCAACCCTCCTGGCAGCTTAGAAGCCCTGAAAAACCACCACTCTGAACCACTGTGGTTTCCCCTAATCTGAGGTGGTTCAACCCTGGCCCAGCCACACCCATCTCCCATCTTCACTGTCCTCTTTAGCCAGCACAGTCTTCCAGAAACACATGCTTTGCACTGCTACTGTCACCTGTGCTCATGTCCAGCAGTGCTGCCGAGTCACAGGGCCTTAGTGGCCTTCACAGCACCATGCCTCTGCTCGGGCTGCCCCTTCCCCAGAGCACCTTCCCTGCTTCACCTGCTGATTTCCCATTCGTCCTTCAACACCTGCCCCTGGTCATCCTGGGAGGCCCACCCACCAGACCATTGTCATCACGTCCCCATTACAGGTGTGCAAAGCAGTTTCACAAGGTCTCTGAGCTGGCCGTGCAGGTCTCTAGGGCCCTGGTGCATCAGGGTACCCAGGGTGACACACCACGTTCCTGATTTGGCTCACGGGACCCACATTTGAGCACAGGGTGAGGCAGCATGTGAAGGGAACGGGAACTGTCCCCAGCCTGGCCACTGCTCCACGTGGAGCAGGAAGCCTCCCGTTCCATGGGGTCCAACATGAGTAATGAGGCCGCTCAGCAAAGATCGATTCTGCCCTTCAGTGATTAATCCCTGGCTTTCAGCCAGCCATTTCTGCTTACCAAAGCATCAGCCATACGTCACCCATGCTGAGTGAGCAGTCCACCCTGGGCTCTGTGTGCTGAAAGGTGGACCCCTGTGATGGAGAGCTGGGGTACAGCTTCCCTGGGCTGTGACCCTGGGTGAATCACTTGACTCCTCTAGTCCCCTGAAAACTAAAGAGCATAAACCCTGCCAGCTTCTTAAGTAGGGGGAACATGCCGCAGAGGTGACCAGGGTGCCAAAGGTCATGGATCGCCTCATTTCTGGCCCCAGTCAGCCCCTCATCCCCTCCCAAGAAGGGCCTTACCTAGTCCCTTACCCCCTCCCCAGTCTCTGTTTCCAGTCTCTAAAGTGGGGATAAAACTAAGGATCTTAGTGTTCTCCTTTGCAGGTGGAAATGACCAGAGGTCTACTACAAGGATGCCCCCAGGAGCCTGAGTGGGAGCAGGAGGACCCCAGCTGGGGCCTCTACTTAGGGCAGAGTTTTTTGCTCTCTTTTCCTGAGGTCTCTATCCTGGGGCTTATTGGGCTTCACTCACATCAGTTTGAGAAGTGTTGTACCCCTTCCTTCCCGCTGGGTCTCCTGGGCCCAGGAGCAGGCCAGGACCGTGTTTGGGGTTTCTACCTTCCTGCTCTAGGGTGACCCACTGACAAGGAGGGCAATCCTGCCATGCTGGCCATGTGGACCCAGGGGAAGGGCCCTCATGGCTCTCAGCTCCCACCACCCTTATCGGGACTGGCTTGCAGGCTGAGTTCACACACCTGAGGACATGCTACCCCCTCTGGGCAGCCTGTCCTACTCTGGAAGTGGCCCCTCCTTCTCCAGGAGGCCCCCACAGCGTTCCCCATGCAGGTCCTTCTGGGGCTGCAGGAGCCCAGAGGAGAAAGGAAGGAGTGAACTGGCCTGCCCGTCCTCTGGGGATGCAGGCCCAAGAGCTGTGGTTGGGTGGCATGTCCAGGTCCCCTATCCAGGTACCATTATCTGCATCCAATCTGGGTGGCCCAGAATGAACACAGTGCCCCCGAGAGGGTAGCCTGCCTGGCTGTTCAATCCTTCCCTTAAGGCATTTGCTACCAAGGCCCTTGCTACACCCCTCACCCCAACCATCTGCCAGGGCCCCTCCGACTGACCCACCCGCCAGCATGGCTACCTGAGGCCTTTCCTCCAGCTGCAGGTTGCTCAGGGCTCATTTCAGTAGGCACAGAAGGGCTGCTAAGCTGACAGAAGGGTGTGCAAGCTGGCCTGCTAGAGATAGGTGGGAGGTGTGGCCCAGGTGGAGACAGGTGTGTGGTATGGACACACCTGGGAGGTGTGGCCCGGGTAAGGAAGCAGCATGATGCCAGCTGCCCCATGTGAAGTCAGAGGTGACAGAAGAATGCTGGGCTGAGAGGTGTGGCAGAACCGGAGGAAGGGATGTTGCAGCCTCATCCCTGGCTACAGAGAGGGAGAGGGAAGTTGGATGGCCAGTGGAAGCCTGATCCTGGCTAGAATATTCCAATTCAGGTAATAGGTTAGCCAGGCACAGAGTCCCAAGATCCACCTGGGGTTCTGGGACCAAGGCCTCAGCTTTCCAACAAGGAGAAGTGGTCACACACGGACGTCACCAGCTCCTCAGAGCCTTCCTGGTAGCTGCAAAGGGCCTTCAGTCAGGCCCTTGTCCAGCCTTGCCTGAATTCCCCCAAAGCCAGGGGACTTATTATGGAGCCACCTCTATTGCTGCCAGTGTGGACGCAGGAGAGTAAGGAAGGGGGGTCCCACTGGCAGGCCCATGTGGAGGGGCAACAAGGAAGGAAGAAGACTGGGGGTGGAGGGTGGGGCCGTGGGAATAGGGAAGTGGGAAGGGGCCAGGCAGCAAGGGTAGGCCACTCTGTTTGCCCAGATAAACTGATTCCAACTGACACCAGCTGAATTCATGTCCTGGGACTGCCGTAACAAAGTTGCACGGACTGGGGGCTTCAAACAACAGGTGTTGATTCTCCCCCAGTTTGGGAAGTCCAAGATCAAAGTCTCAGCAGGGCTGTGCTGCCTCTGGAGGCTCTGAGGGAGGACCGGTCCTGCCTCCCCCAGTTCCTGGTGGCTGCAGCTAGCCTGGCATTCCTAGTGTTGTGCCTGCGTCCCTCCCCTCTCTGCCTCCCCCATCCCAGGGCTTTCTCCCTGCCTGTCCACCGGAGTTTCTTCTCCTTTTCTTACAAAGACACCAGCCTTGTGGGAGGAGGACCTACCCCACTCAAATATGACTTCCTTTAGTTTAATTAACTACTTCTGCAGCAACCTTATCTCCAAATAAGATCATCCAGGAACACTATTTAACCCAGTACCCTGGCTAGAGATGTAGGGGCCTCCTGGGCTGGCCTTGGGACAGGAGAGAGGCCAGGGACCTGTGAGTGCAGCATAGGGCTGACCATGACAGGCTCTGCAGACATTTGTGAGCCGATCAAAGACAGAGAGATGTGGTTATTGCCCTCAGGAACGAGCTTGGTGGGGGCAATGGCCACAGCCGTGACACAAAGTGAGAGGAGCGTGAGAAGACGTAGTGACATCCTCGTCCTGTCTGAAGAAGTCAGGGAAGGGAATCTCTTAGGGCTGATGGCTGATCCAGGTCTCAGAGGCAAGATGCACTTCTGTGGGCACTCCATAGCTCTGCACTGTGGCCACCTGCTGTGCCAGGCACTCTGGCTGTTAAAGAGCCTCTTGCAAAACATTCTGGAACTTTCTGCCTTCAGCTTTGCCCCGTTCCTCTGTGAAAAAGAATGCCCCTGTGTTACGCCAAAGGTGAGGAACAAAGACTTCATCAGATTGTCCCACTTCACTTCCAGTTTCCTGCACTTCTGCCACATTGTGTCAGGGCTTTAATATCATTTGAACATTTTCATATTTAACTTGTGGGTCACCAGTTGCTCAACACAACAAGAGAGGAACTGCTCCACTGTCCATCACTGGCGGCTCTGAGGCAGTCCTCTGCCAAGTCAGAGGACCTGTGTTTAGCCCTCCGAAGAGTCTAGTTCTGTGAAATGCAAATGAAGGTGGGGGTGTGCCCCAGCCCTGTTAGAAGGGGCAGTGAGAATGTGCATTGGAAGCTTCAACCAACCAGCCTAGGCCAGACCTCTCTAGGCCCAGATGGCCTTTCACCCTCTTACGCACCTCCCCAGGACTCTGCTGTCCTCTAATTGACCAAGTCCAGCTACTGCTTCAAGAGCTAATCCATGACACCATCTCTGGACATGGGGGTCCTCCTCGGTTCATGACTCCCTTCATCTGCTCATCCATCCATTCATCCGCCACCCATTCATCCACCCATCCACTCACCTGTGCGTTCAGCTGCCCATCCGCCCATCCGTCCACCAACCCACCATCTGTCTACCCATCCACCCACCCACTCATTCATCCATCTAATAAAAATACTTCCTTTTTCCAGCATTCATTTTTAAATAAACATTTATTAGAGATCTATGTAACAATACTGATCTCTGCATCAAAATACAAAATGTTTCTTCATCATTTATTTCATTACTTCATCTCTGGTGAGTTGCCCATGGAAGTCCACATTCTCCTTGTCTTCCTGCGCATGTAGTTACATGGCGTTTCCCCCAGTCACCCTTAAAGTTAGTTGCAGTTCTGTGGCTGAGTTCTGGCCAGAAGCTGGTGAGAGGAAATGAGGCCATTTCTGGACCATGCCTTTGAGAATCTACTCCAGGTTCCCCTTTGCCTGTCCCCAGCAGGAAGCAGGTGATGAGGAGACACTGGAGAGGCTGAGCGACAGGTGATAGGGAGAGTGCACAAGTCCCCATTGGAAGATGCTGCCCATAAACATTTAGCTGGGAAGGTTTTATGAAGAAGAAACAAGTACCTATCCTCTTCGAGCCATTGTGTATTTGGAGGCCTGCACCTACCATAGCCGAACCTACTGTAACTAACAGGATTAGGCACCATCACCTTCAACATACCAAGACCTGAAATCCACAGCCACACAGCAGCTGGGACCCCAGCCTGGGCCTTCATCGTTCACATTCCCTCTGCCAAACCCTGACTGCCTCTTGGGCTCCAGGCCTTGAGCCAGGTTGGGACACAGAGATGACGGGGCGCTCTCCCCACCTCCAGGAGGCCTCAGCTTCATAAGGAGACACACAGGGGCCAGACTGGCTTATCTCTGCCTTTCCAGGGTCCTCCATGTGTCCCTGTATTGTGGCCTCTGGGAAATTAGTGGTACAGTAGAAACAATTCCAACGCCCTTCCCCAAGTAGACACTGCTGAATGACAGTCACCTATTGGTCTTAGTCCATTTGCTTTCTGCGAAGGAGCACCTGAGGCTGGGCAATTTACAAACATTAGAGCTTCGTTTGGGTCACAGTCCTGCAGGCTGCAAAAACAGCAGAGCGCCGATATCCACAGGGGCTTCAGGGAGCCTCCACTCCAGGTGGAAGGTGAAGGGGTGTGGTGTACAGAGGTCCAATGGCCCAGGGTAGGATGCCAGGCCTTTTTTTAACAGCCAGCTCTTGCAGAAATTAATAGAGGGAGAACTTATTATACCCACCCAAGGTAAGACATTAATTTATTCCTGAGGGATCTGCCCCCAGGACCCAGGCACCTCTCATTAGGCCCCACCTCCAACATTGGGATCAAATTTCCACATGAGGCGTTGAGGGTCAAATATCTGAAATACAGCACTACTCTTTGGTATGATTGACGCTAACTTCATTATTTTTAATTACTGCTGAAAATGTGCATTCCCAGGATACAGCACCTGCGGTACCAAGGACAGCGGCTTAACCACCGGCTGGCTTCCCAGTAGGGGCATCCGTGCACTCTGGGATCCTCCCTGAGCATCTGCTGTGTGCCAGGCTTGCTGTGCGCTGAGACCCTGCAGGACCAAGCTGGAAGCTGAGACGTGCACACCGAGCCGGAGCCCTCCACCCAGATGTGACGCAGGACCCTTCCTAGCCCACCTCCTCCCTCCTGGGGGTCCCTAGACCTTCTCCCTGAGGACCTAAGGCTTTGTATTCCCATGATAAGTAGGACCCTCACATGGGGAAGTGGGCAGAGGGACAGCAGCCCCCAGAGGTAGGGCCAGAGGGTGCCATGCACGTTACCCCCACAACAGGCCCTGGGCTTGGCCTTGCAACCTGAGAGCACCTCAGTGCAGAGGTTCTTAGGAGCAGAAAGTCCAGCCAGTTGCCCCTGTTCCCCAAATGACCTGACTCGGTGGACTAAACATGGGCATTTATCTCCAGATCCCACGGTCCAGAGAAAATGAGGAGTCTTGGTTTGAGTGCCCCCAAAGCTGTTGGGAGGAAAGGATCTGAGTGTGAACATTTCCTGGGGAGTGGAAGATAACAGTGGCAGGTGCAGGGAGGCGAGGGAGAGTGGGGCACAGCCTATGAGGGGAGAAACCCCAGTGCTTGGGTCCTACTGAGGTCCTACTTAACACAGTGTTTTAATTTACCATGGTGGCCATAGCAAAGTAAAACAAACTGGATGACTTAAAACAACAGATTTATCCTCTCACAGTCCTCGAGGCCAGAAGCCCAAACTCAGGGTGTCTGAAGGGCTGTGTTCCACGCAGCGTTCTGTGAATGCAGAATCGGAGGAAGAGACGTTGCAGCCCCATCCCTGGCTACAGAGAGGGTGAGGGAAGTTGGATGGCCAGTGGAAGCCACACACTCGGGATGAAGAAGCACATGTGGGCCTGGCCACCAGTGTGGATTTCCAAAACATCAAGGTACAACCACCAATACTTGGAAAGGTCATAAAACATTTAAGGAAGTGATGAAGGGAAAATATTCGAGAGGGAAAAATATCGAAGATTTCATCTGCAGTTTCTCAGCCTATTTTAATGACATTAACTTTTTAATTAAAATTGACTGCTCAAGACTTTCCAAAAGAAGGAAGTTTTATTTCTTAGCCTAGAGGAAACACACACAGGACTCCTGACCCAGAGAACCTTCAGGAGAGGTAGGGTGGGGAGGGGAAGCAGGACAAAGGGGCCAGGTGGGGACCACGGGTACTGTGAGACAGGAGCAGGTGAGCCCTGGGGAGGGTAGGCAACGACAGGAGGGGTTCTCCTGATCACCCTTCCTCACGCTATCCATGGGGGATGTCTCAGGCCCCCTCGCCTGGCCTGCCTGCAGAGGAGCACCATCTCCCGCCCTCCCCAGTAAGGTGATGGGGTGGAATCCTCTCCGCCCCTCGTCTTTGACTCCAGCGACAAGTGTACATCTGTGCTTGGTGCTTACCTCACTGTGACATGTCTCCGCTCAAGAGTCTTCAGTGACTCCATTTTCGGTATGAAATTCAGGATCCCTAGCATGGCTCTGCCCCTTGGGAGATGTGCAGCTCTGGGCACTTTACTTAACCTTTTGGTGCCTTAATTGTCTCTTCCGTAAAATAGGACTAATGAGACACCCAGCCTCAAAGGACTGGGTAAGAGTCAAAGGAGTTTGTCCGTGAACAGGCCCAGCAGGAGTCTGGTCCCATCATTGGCATGGTCTGGTCCCCATGAACCCCCCTGCATCTAATGCCACGATCCACAAAGCCCTTAACAGGTCCCCAAATCCCTCTTTGTGCCCCTGCCACCATCCCTTAAGCTCGCTGATCCTTCGCCAGGAATTCTCCTCCCCACCCCCACCCTCCCTCGCCATCATGGACCTAGACGGCAGCCAAATACAACACAGAGACCAGGGAAGGGAGGAGCAGAGGGGGAGAAAGACACAGACAGACAGAAAAAGATGGAGCGAGAGACACAGAGAGCCAGGGAAACAAGAAGTTACAGAGAGAGAGACGCAGAGAGACAGAGAGAGACATGCAGAGGTAGAGACGAAGACACAGGCCAGGCAGAGCCGGAGGAGACAGAAGGCACTTGGCCACAGAGGTGTCCTTGCCAGACTGCCCCATAGACGCTGCCCAGGGCAGCACAGCCCAGGAGAGAAGGCAAGGCTGAGCCTCCTCGCCAACCTGGGGACTCCTGGAAGGTGGTCTGGGGTGGGAGAGGGACTGGCAACGCACTGAGGGCTGGAGCCCTGTGCAGTGGACAAGGGCTGATGATCATGGACACACGGGGCAGGAAACAGCTGCTGGGCCAGGCCCCTCCAGGCTGCCCAGGGGCCCCATGTGTGTGCAGTAACTAGCATGAGCCCGGCTGAGCCCTTTGGCAAGAGGGTAGGAGGCTGGATTTAGGCCCACCCTGGTCCGCACCTCCCCACTGCCCCTCTGTGGAGAAGGTACCACCCCTGCGTGGCAGCTCCAGTGGGCAGGACGCCTTGGAGATGGAAAGCCGGGGTATGCCCAGGGAGAGGAAGCTGAAGGTGGAGCAAGAGACTCGACTGGTACCTTAAAAGACTTTGCAAAGAGTTGGCGTGCTGCGCAGAGAGAGGAGGAGCATCAGCAGAGCGAGCTGTTGGCAGGACGCACGGGGGCAGTGGGGGGAGCAGGAGTGGGAAGAGGAGTGGGGCAGGGGCGGGAAGAGAGGGAGGAGCGAGGGGAGCACGGGCAGAGGCGGCCGAGGGTGCGGAGGGGTGAGGGCATGCCACAGGGCGGGGCACAGGGGTGTGATGCGGGCTGCTGGGCCTCACCTCACCCACACCCACACACTCACAGCAGCAGACTCGTCCAGTAACCACCTACTGCCAATCAACCCTGGCTGCCACCGAGCAGCGTGGGAGAGACAGAGGGGCATCCGGCATTTCCCTGCCCTGGGTGCTCTCAGCAAAAGTCTGTAACTGGACCCAAGACCACAAGGTGGGAAATTCTAATCCCTTCTTACTGATGAGGAAATGAAGGTTCAAACCAAGCCAGGGCCCAGGGGCACAGGGAGAGCTGTCCTCAGCCTTAGGGAGAAGGTGGCCTACCCTGGGAACAGCCAGAGCACCTGGGGTGTTTGACCAGTGGATTTGGGAGAGGGGAGCTGGACTTCTGCCCATTGTGTTCTAGCTTTTAATGGAGAAGGAAGCTGCTGACCCACTGCGTGGGGTGAGCACCATGTGGAAGGGCATCTCCAAGCACCCTGCACATTGTTATCACCACCCTGCGCTCAGCTGTCCTCCCACTCAGTGACCACGGGTCTCCCCCTGAGCAGGGATGGACGGTGGGAGGGCAGCTGCAGGGAGAAGCCGCCTGCCCCACTCTTCTGCAGTCTTTGCGGAGGGCTGTGCTGCTCTGTCTACCCCCGGCCCCCTCCTCTCCTGAACCGCTGCCCAGGGCCCAGTCGGGTGAACTTGGGTGTTCACAGGGTCCCCTGGCTGTGTGTGGGCACAGAGATGACCACTCAAGTAGCTTGCTCTAGGACAGGGGCCGGGGAGCCCAAGGCGCAGGAAACACACCGAGCATTGCCCGCCCTGAGCGCCGTCAGCCACGGACGCTTATCACCACTTTGCCAGCAGGCAGCACGAGATGTCTGGAGGAAAGGGCACCTCTTCCTGGCTTGCACAATGGCCCCAAAGGCTCTGGCATTGGCCAAAGAGGCGGTGGCCTAACCCAGGGCTCTCAGGGGGTTTTCTGGAGGAGGCAACACAGAAGCACTGAGACAAAGGGTAAGCAGGGGTTTGCTGAACAAGAAATGGGGACCACTTTAGGTCCCCCTTGTTTCCCCCCCTGCTGCTCCCTCAGGGCTCAAGTCCCCTACGGAGGGGTGTGGGGCGGGTCCCGTGCCCTCTCTGGGATATGAACCAGAACATTTCCCTTTGTCCTAGGTAGGTCCCAGAGCCACCCCAGGGCAGGGTCACTCTGGGATAGCCGGGGGACCTCCCTCAGGAGGCCCCTCTCAACCAGCCCATGCCCCCACTGTCTTGTGTAAATGAGGGAGGCCACCCCTTGGTAGGAGCAGCAGGAGTCTCTGGCCCTCAGCTCTCCACCCCTTCTTCGCCTTTCCAAGGCTTCTTTGTATTCCCAGCCAGCCAGGCATCCTGCAGCCACAAAATTAATGCATTTGATTTAAATAGTTCAGTGGGGGCCAGGTCAACATCTTTGTGTATAAATGCATGCCAGGGAAGGAGGTGGCTTCGAATAAGTCACTGACCAGGAAGAACAGACTCCAAGAGTCTCTCTTTAAGTGAGGCCCTGGGGCTCTTCCCAGAACCCAGGCTGTGCAGGAATCACTTCTGGACGGTCTGGCTGGGTCATGGTGGGCAGCAGAGAACGAGCAGAGACAGTCTCAGAGAAAGGGGTGACTGGGCAGGAGACAGAATGGGGAAGTGAGAGGTGAGAAAACATTTTGGGGGAGCTGATTGGACGAGGGGGAGCAGCAGAGAGGTAGATGGGGGAAGTAAAGTGTGGCCAGGAGGCACAACAAGGGAAGGTCCCAAGTGTGAAACCAAACTCCCACAACTCAGAGATCCACTAACTCCTCAAGAAGCTGCCCCCAAACCATGAGAAGCAGAAAAAAAATTGAGCCTTATTGTGACACCAGCCATGTTGGCGCTCACTAGGTCTGTGCCTGGAGGCAAAGTATTTACCTCTCAGAAACTCTCGGTCTCTTTCCTGTGAAATGGGAACATACCACCTGGTCGTCAGCACTGGCATTAAAATTACTTTGTTAACAATAGATTTATTTCTTAGAACAGTTTTGCATTTCCAGAAAAATCGAGATGATGGCAGAGAGTTCCCATACATCCCTCGCTGTTTCCCCCATTATTAACATCTCACATTAGTTACAGTTAATGAACCAAAATTGACACATTGCTATTAACCAAAATCCATGTTTTATCCATATTTCCTTAGCTTTTACCTAACATCCTCCCCTGCCCCAGGATTCCTTCCAGGACATCACATCATTGAGTCATCTTGTCTCCCCAGGCACCTCTTCGCTATGACAATTTCTCAGACTTTTCTGGTGTTTGATGACCTTGACAGTTTTGAGGGCTGCTTGAGATTTCACAGACTGTCACTTAGTTGGGGTTTGTCTTATACTCTTCTACTTATCAGGCTGGGGGGACTGTGGGTGTTTGGGAGGAGAGTGGAGAAGTGAGTGCCGTCTTTATCACATCCTGTCAAGGGCACTCACTGTCACTGGCTTTGCTCACCCAGCTGAGGTGGTGTCTATTGGGTCCCTCCATTGTGAAGTTAACTCTTTTCTCCCATTTCCACAGTGTTCTTTTTGGAAGGAAGTCATGGCACTAAGCCCACACTTACAGGGTGGGCAGTTATGCTGCTCCTCCCTAAGGGAAGAGTCTATATATGTTGTTTGGAGTCCTTCTACACCGGGAGTTTGTCTCTTCTCCTTTTGTTTTGGGTTATAGTCCAGCAATACTTAATTTTTGTTGCTCCTGTGTTCCAGCCTTGGCCATTGGAAGCTCTTTCCATCAGCTCCTCTCCCTTTGACACGTCCCCATCAGTGTGCTTTGGGCTCCTTGATTTTGTATGATTTGAGCACATTCTTTCTTTCTAGTGCTAAGAGGTACCCCAGTCTCATCCTGTATTTTTCCTGCTTCAATCCTAGAATTAGCTATTTCTCCAACAGCCTTGATGTTTTTGATTGTTGTTTTGGTCTGGACACATGAGAACTCATTTTAGAAATGATTTTGTGAACTTAGCATGGGATTGGGCACAACACAAGTCATTATGCCTGTGCTGAGCTCCTCCTTCTAGCTGAGTTGAAACACCTCACTGTCAGCCAGTCTCTACTCAGGTCTTGCCACCTGCCCGGTCCCTGCTGGCTCCAAGGTCCTCTTCAAAGAGGGCTGTAGAATTTGCATGGGATGGAGAGTGGGAATAGAGCGAGATGTCCTCATATTCTGGAACAGGGACTGCAAGGAGCAAAAGATTACTTCAGAGAGAGATGTTGCTTCCATACAACAAGAACAGCATGCTCTGAAAAAGAAACAGCCAGACAATAGACATGAGAAAATTACAGAAAATACATAAAATTAATATATATGAGGAGCCAAATTTAAACTAATAGAAAGAAATGTGAGGGTATCTCCTGGGACATAGAATGAAAAGACAAAGCAATGTAAAATAAGAAAGGAAAGGAGAGAGAGAGAGACTCAATAGAAACCAAACATACAACTAACAAGAGTTCCTGAAAGAGGCTCGGCGCCTGTGGCTCAACAGGCTAAGGCGCCAGCCACGTACACCTGAGCTGGCGGGTTCGAATCCAGCCTGGGCCCGCCAAACAACAATGACGGCTGCAACCTAAAAAAAATGGCCGGGCGTTGTGGCGGGCGCCTGTAGTCCCAGCTACTGGGGAGGCGAAGGCAAGAGACTCACTTGAGCAGAGGAATTAGAGGTTGCTGTGAGCTGTGATGCCACGGCACTCTATCCAGGGTGACAGCTTGAGGCTCTGTCTCAAAAAAAAAAAAAAGAGTTCCTGAAAGAAAAAAAGAAAAACCGGAGTGGAGAACATTTTTGCAGGAATATTTCCAATAAATTTTCCAGAATTGAGGAATAGAAGTTTCCAGAATAAGGACCCACTGAGAACCCAGAGCAGATATCCTAAAATTGAAAACAGCGGGGAAGAGTTAAGCCCTTGAGGGATGGAGAAAGTGAAGGGTCCCACCCGAAGGAGAGGCTCAGGGTCTCAAATTCCTTGAGAGCAAAGCTGAGAGCTGGGGGGCTACTAGCAGAGCCTTCACCTGGCCAGGCAGAAAGGATTTCAGCCGGAACTTGATACCCAGCCAAACTATCAATCAAATCTGAGCGACAAATCAAGACAGTGTCAGAAGGTGTGTAATTTGCAAATTTCTTTCCCTGCTACATTTTTCAGGGGACTTCTAGTGGGTGGGCCTTAGGCATGAGGAGAGGCCCAGGGGTTGGGAGAGAGGGACTGTCACACAGGAACCAGTAGACAGGGAGCGCCCGCGCAGCCTGGGTGTGGCACAGGGGGAAGGGCCTTGGGGGCTCTACTTGGACACTGGGGAAGATCACTGGGGGGTGATTTTTAAGTCTGTAGAACATATGAAGACAGATAAATATGGTAGGAGGAATGACTAGGAACCAGACAAACACTCTTCCCCTAAGCCAGTGTTTTTCAACCTTTTTTTTATCTCACAGCACACTTGAACCTATAGTTAAACTTCCACAGCACACTTAAATTATGTTGATCAAAAAGAAAAGAGTAAAAAAAAAAAAATACTTACTATACTTAGAACTTTTTTCAAAAATAATTAATGATCCCTAAACATTTTTATAACACACCTAAGATTCTCTCACGGCACACCAATTGAAAATCACTGCCCTAAGTGTTCAGCTCAGGGACCTTCACAAAGTGAAGCCTCAGGAGTAACCAGTCCCTGCATTAGGAAAGTGGTGCTCTGGGAGACCCCTTGGCTCCCTCAGACCTCAAGGGTAACCCCAGCCTTGACTTCTAACAGAGGAGGTTAGCTTAATTGATGTAAATAGAATGGGGTCTCAGAACTTTTAAAATACTGAAATAATGGTATGGCACCAACAGAAAGATCTATATTTGGTACACAGTGATAGTCCATTCCTGGGTGAAGGACTCAACTGCAACTCTGACTTTACCTTACAAATGCGAACAATGTAACCTCCTTGTATGTGCCCCATATTAATCTGAAGTTCATAAAAAAATAGAGAAGAAAATGTAGTCAAATATCCTGGAATACAGGGACATAGAAAACTCTTATTGCAAGCACAAATAAGCCCATAGATATAGGAAATAAAACTACAAGGTTATGCTTAAGTTCGGAGAAGACGTTAATAGGGATAGAAGCTCGTTACAGTGCACAGCTGGGCTCAGACCTGGCTCAGACCTGCGTGGTCATAACCAACCTATGATGAGACCTCCTAGTGAAAGTACCACGCCGAGGGGAAGGCAGGGAAAGAGGGGGCCAGAGGGTGTTAAAGAAAAGCTGTCCTGACACTCCATAAAACTATAAGGAATATTTCATTCATGGCTATTGCAACAGGGGAGAGAGAATGAGCTCCCAGCCTAAGAAAAGGAGGACAGCCCAGGTGGGGGCAGCAAATTACTCAGAGGAGATGCAGAGGGCAGGGCTGAGGGGTTAGACCTCAGAGTGGCGATATGGAACTTGAGCACTACAGAGGGTGACCAGATAGCAAAGGTCAGGGATCCTCTCTAAACTGATTTACAGGGAACCCCCCCCAAGGTGGAGGCCTTGTGGAGAAGAGAGCTGGGGGGACCCTGATAAAGTTAGGTCAAGAAGAAAGTCTTTCTTAGGGGCTCACCTTCGAAGTTATACCAGGGGAATGGATAGAAATTGGAGCATGTGGTTATGAGAAGCTGAGGATAAACACCCCGGAGCCAGCGTAGCACTGGAGGCTTCTTGCCTCTGGTTAGCATAAGGCAGCAGCTCAGCAGGGCACAGTTGTTTTGTTGTTATCAATTTATTGCTATTTTATTTTCAGCCATATCTGAGTGTGAATTTGCTAATAATAAAGACCGTCCCAGATTCAGTCAGGAGCACAAGCCAAGGTGAAGGGAGCCCCATGCCACTTGCTGACCCTCCCTCCCTGGATCCAAGTCCCTGCACACACACACATACATGGCTACTTTCCCCCTGCAAACAGATGCTGCTTCCTCCTTCAGGCCAATCTTTGCTTAGCTCTCCAAGTGAGGTGACCCTTCCCCTTTCCATAGGAAGGTCCCAGCACCTCTGGCAGGCAGGTTGTCCTCTGTTCACCACATACCCCATGGGGGTAGGGGCCCCGCAGCTACCATCTCCGTCTCCGCCTACGCTGGTACACTGCCTTGTCCCCAACAGGTGCCAGATGGGTGTCCCTAGGCTTTGGGGGGACACATGTGACAATAGCATCTGAGAAAGGACTGGCTCCCCTGAGGCTGCCAATGGGTGGGGTGGAGGTAGCTCAGCAGGAGTTCCATCTCCCATGGGGGCAGTCAGAGCATTTGTGCTTATCCATTTAGAAACATAAGGTGCTCTAGGGAACCTTTCTCAGTTCAGAAACCTGGGCCATGGCCACTCAGAGGGGCTGTGGGCTCTTCTGACCAGATGTGAAGCTAGGGGTCTTGGCTGCCCAGTGGATGACCAGCCACCGTGCAGGAGCCCCTGGGCCTGACCTGCCCTTCCCTTCCCCAGGCACCTACAGGTGGTTCTTCCACAGATCTTCAAACTTACGCCATCCTGCCTCTCTGCCAATTCTCAACACTCCATGGAGTTGATGCTGGTTACCTGGGCTTGAAGGAGGGTTGCTGCCACCTGCTGGCCACTTGCCATCAGAGTAGGGATATGCTTTTACCTGACTTGAAGTTGGCAAGAAAGGGAGAGGAAAGTACAGGGAGGGGAAAAGCTGGAGAGAGAGGACAGGAGAGAGAAGGGAGGGGAGCGAGGGCAGGAAGGGGAAATAGGAGAGAGGAGGAGGCAGGGAGGGGATGAGATGAGGAGAAGTGGGAGGGGAGGGGCCCAGGAGGGGAGCTGAAGCCACTGGCCAAAGGAATCAGATAGATTAATCAGATCATCACAGTACAACAAGAAAATGAAAATACATTTCAAAATGCAAGTGTCAAAATGGGTGGGCATATCCATCACCTCAAACATTTTTCTTTGGATTAGAAACATTACAATTCTTCCCTTATAGCCATTTGGAAATATACAAGAAGTTATTGTTGACTAGTTTCTTTTCTGTACTGTCAAACACTAGAACTTAATCCTTCTAACTGTACTTTTGTACCTGTTAATCAATTTTTCTTCATCCCCTCCTCTTCCCCCTCCGTCCCCAGACTTTGCTAACCCCACTTTACTCTCTGTATCCCTGCGATCCACTTTTATAGTTCCCACATGTGTGTGAGAACACACAATATTTGTCTTTCTGTGCCTGGCTTATTTCACTTAATATGAATAATTGCCTTCATCTCCATCTATGTTGCTGTAAATGCCAGTATTTCATTCTTTTTATGGCTGAATAATATTCCATTGTATGTGCATACTACATCTTCTTTATCCATTCATCCATTGACAGACACATCGATTGATTCCATGTCTCAGCTTTTGTGAGTAGTGCTGCAATAGACATGGGGGTGCAGATATTTTAATAGACTGGTTTCTTTTTTGTGAGGACATATACCCAACAGAAGGATTGTTAGATCATATGGTAGTTCTAAATTTAGTTTTTTGAGGTACTTCCATACTGTTTTCCATAATGGCTGTGCTACAGTACATTTCCACCAGCAATATTTGAATGTTCCGCTTTTTCCACATCCTCACCAGCACTTGTTATTTTTTCTTTTTGATAATACCTATCCCAACTGGAGTGAGACGATATCTATCTCATTGTGATTGAGATTTTGATTTGCATTTCCCTGGTGACCAAGTGATGCTTAGCAATTTTTTCATATACCTATTGGCCATTTGTATGTCTTTTGTTGAGATAGGACCATTCAGGTCTTTTGCCCACTTTTTATTCAAATTATTTGTTTTTGTTTTTTGCTATGGAGTTGTTGGAGTCCTTTATGTATTTTGGTTATTAATACTTTCTCATATGAATAGTTTACAAATATTTTCTCTCATTCTGTAGGTTGTCTTTTATTTTTTTGACCGTTTCCTTTGATGTGCAGAAGATTTTTCACTTGATGTCTGTTTTTGCTTTTGTTGCTTGTGCTTTGAGGTCTTACCAAAAAAATTCTTTTCCAAAACCAATGTCCTGTAGCATTTCTCCAATGTTTTCTTTTAGAAGTTTCATAGTTTCAGGTCTTAAACATTGAATCTTTAATCCATTTTTAGTTGATTCTTATATATACTGAAAGAGATCTATTTTCATTCTTCTGCATATGGATATTTAGTTTTCCCAGCACCATTCATTTGAAAGATTGTTCTTTATCCAATGTATGTCCTTGACACTTCCATAAATGAGTTGGAACCAAGTGTGGTGGCTCATGCCTGTAATTCTAGTACTTTAGGAAGCTAAAATGGGAAGATTGCTTGAGGCCAGGAGTTGGAGATCAAGAATGAGACCCTATCTTTACATAAAATTAGAAAAGTTAGCCAGGCATAGTAGTGCATGCCTGTAGTCCCAGCTCCTTGGGAGGCTGAGGCAAGATAACTGCTTGAGCTCAAGAGTTCAGGACCAGCCTGAATAAGAGTGGGACCCTCTCTCTATAAAAATAGAAAAATTATCTGGGCCTGACAGCATGCCCTTGGAGACCCAGGTACTCAGGAGACTAAGGAAGGAGGATCACTGGAGCCCAGGAGTTTGAGGTTGCAGTGAGCCATGATGGTGCTACTGCATTCAAGCCCAGGCAGCAGAGCAAGACCCTGTCTAAAAAAAATAAAAACAAAAACAGGATGCAGAGCAAGATGGCAGACCAGAAATATCATTCAACTGAGCTCTCCTAGAATGACTGGGGAAAAAAGAGAGAATCCAGCCATACCTGGCTCAAAGTCATGGCTCAGGGAGCACAGCACAGGGTGATATGGATACAGCATATGATCTGGAGAAGTGGAAATCTGGTGAATTAGGCAAGGGATTGTGACTCACTGGGATTGGCTGCCCCCCACAGAGGTCCAGGATGGGAGGAAGCCTTTCTGGAGTGTTCCCATTGTTGGGGAAAGCTGCACATTGAGTGGAAAGTTTGGAAGAGTGGGCAGACTTGAACAGTATACAGCAGCCAGATTTGAATACCTGTTGGAGTGGATTTGCCATTGGTTTGGTGGCTGGGAAGGCAGCCATACTGAGAAGGTCTTGGCATCCAGAGGGCTGACATTGTGGGAAGGTCGTGAGAAGGTCTCAGCAGGGGCCTAAAGCACGGCTATCTTAATTCCACCTGCTGGGATTAGAACTCCACTCTTGGGACAGGCTGAGGCACACCCAGACCCCATATGAACTGGAGTCAGGGGGCACTATGAGACCTGCTCCTGAAAGAGTCTTGTGAGCTTTAAGATCCCAACACAGCAGGTTCTGAATGTTGGGAAACAATCAGGCAATCACCGAAGACAACACAGTTAGGAATAAAAACCATAGAGGTTGCCAGCTGTGTATCTCCATCTCCTAAAAAACACAGCAGCACCTAGTGTTCTGGCGATATATTGCAACATATGGTCATCAAGAGCAAGGACTCTTTTTCTGGCCACAAGCAAGTTTAGCTTTGCTCAGGCTGAGGTCACTTCAAGACATAAGATCTAAGATAAGGTAATTCGAAGCAAAGTAAACAGTGACAAGGAAAAAGGAGAAGAAGAAGAAAAAACATGAACATGAAGAGGAAGCAACAGAAAAATTAGGGCAAGATGAAAAGTCAAAACAGAGCAACTTCCCCAAGGTACCATGAGACAGCTACTGCAAAAGACTCCACCTATAAAGAATTAGTGGATTTGACAGAAAGGGAACTATAAATATGGATGATAATGACAATAAAAGGAATGGACAAGAAAATGGAAAAGCAGAACCAAAAGTTGGATGAGAGATATGTGGGATACAGAAAGGATATGGTGGTGCTTAAGGAAATGAAGGAGACCACCAGGGAATGTAAAGATGCAGGAGAAAGTATCAAAAATAGGTTAGACCGTGGAGAAGAAAGAACCTCAGAGCTAGAGGAAAAAGTTTTTAAGTTAACCCAGGTATTTAAAGAGGCAGAAAAGAAGAGAAAGAAAGCAGAACAGGTGCTTAGAGAACTATGAGACCCCATGAAGCATTCAAACATACAAATAGGGATTCCTGAAGAGAAAGAAGATTGTCTCAAAGAAATGGAAGCCCTACTAGATGATCATAAGTGAGAACTTCCAAGTTTTACTAAAGACCCCAGCACCCTCCTTTCAGATGCATATGGAACCCTGGCTCATCTCAACTCAAATGGAGGCTCTCCAAGACACATTGTAAAGAATCTGTTCAAAGTCAAGATGAAAGAAAAAATTCTACAAACAGCAGTCTGACCTACAGAGGCAGAACCATTAGGATGACAGCAGACTTTTCAAATGAAGCTTTCCAAGCCAGAAGAGAATGGTCACCCACCTTCAATATTCTTAAACAAAATGATTTTCAGTCCTGAATTCTGTATCCTGCTAAACTAAGCTTCAAAATTGACAGACAAATCAAATCTATTGCAATGTATAATCACTGAGGAAATCTACCACAACACGACCAGCTCTATAGGAAATACTTAGACCTATTCTCAATGCTGTCCATCATAATGGACCACCAGCTAAGTAAGCACCCAGAAGCTAAAGGTCAAAAGTTAGCTGCCACAAAAGGATAAAACTACACAGTGGACTTTCACAAAATAATATGAATAGAACTCCACCACACTTATCAATTCTCTCAATAAATGTCAATGGATTGAATTCACCACTAAAGAGGCACAGGCTGGCTGATTGGATAAAAAGGCATAAGCCATCCATATACTGTCTCCAGGAGACACACCTAGCCTTGAAAGACAAATCAAGACTATGGTTTAAGGGATGAAAAACAGTATTTCAAGCAAATGGAAATCAGAAGAAAGGAGGGGTTGCAATCTTATTTTCAGATACAAGCAGATTTAAAGCAACTAAAGTTAAGAAACAGAAAGATGTACACTTTATGCTGGTCAAAGGAATAATGCAATAAGAAGACATTTCAATTTTAAATATTGATTCACCCAAATTAAATGCTCCCAGATTTATGAAACAGACTTTGTTGGGTCTGAGCAATATGATATCCCATAACAACTAATATTCAGGGACCTTAACACCCCTCTGACAAAACTGGACAGATCCTCTAAACAGAAACTAGAAAAAGATACAAAGGATTTAAATGTGACCCTAGAACAAATGTGATTAATAGATATATACAGAACACACCATCCCAAAGCTAAATAATATACATTTTCCTCCTCAGCCCATGGTACATACTTTAAAATAGACCACATCCTAGGATACAATTCAAACTTCAGAAAAATTAAAAGAATAGAAATTACACCTTGTGTCTTCTCACACCACAAGGCAATAAAGGCTGAACTCAGCTCCAGCAAAAATGTTCATCCCTATACAAAGACTTGGAAATTAAACAACCCTATGCTGAATGAAAAGGGGATAACCCTAGCTCCTTATAAAAGGAGATAAATTTACTTTTATCTCAGGAAGAGATAAAAGAGGAAATCATTAAATTATACAAACATAACAACAATGAAGACACAAGTTACCAAAACCTGTGGATTACAGCAAAAGCAGTCTTAAGAGGAAAATTTATCACAAGAGATGCCTATATTCAAAAAACAGAAAGATGGTGCACCAACAAACTCATGAACCATCTTGTGGAATTGGGAAAAAAAGAACAATCTAATCCCAAACCCAGCAGAAGAAAAGAAATAATCAAAATTGTGGCTCAAAGGAGTAGGTTGACGGCCCCATATACAGAAGGTGGTGGGTTCAAACCTAGCCTCAGCCAAAAACAGCAAAAAAAAAAAAAAAAAAGAAAGAAAGAAAGAAAGAAAGAAAGAAAGAAAGAAAGAAAGAAAGAAAGAAAGAAAGAAAGAAAGAAAGAAAGAAAACAAAAGAATTATTCAGAAAATTAGCAAGGAAAAAGGCTGTCTTTTTTAATAAATAAAACCAATAAAAACTTTGGCCAGATTAACTAGAAACAGAAAAGTAAAAAATCTCCCAAACAAAAAAGTGCCCTGGTCCAGATGGTTTCACACCAGAATTTTATCAAACCTTTAAAAAAGAACTTATACCCATACTGCAGAAATTATTCTAAAAAATTGAGAAGTTATCAGACCTTTCTGCAAAACTCTTCTCCCATTCTGAAGATTGTCTGTTTGCTTTACTTATTGTGCTCTTGGCTGTGCAAAAGCTTTTTAGTTTGATTAGATCCCAGTAATGGATTTTAGGTGTTGCTTCAATTTCCCGGGGGCGAGGGGGTCCTCCTCATAAAATATTCTTCCAGGCTGATTTCTTCAAGTGTTTTCCCTGCACTGTCTTATAGTATTTTTATAGTTTCATGTCTTAAGTTTAAATCTTTTATCCAATGAGAATCAATTTTCGTTAATGGTGAAAAGTGGGGGTCCAGTTTCAGTCTTCTACAAGTTGCCAGCCAGTTCACCCAGCACTATTTGTTAAAAAAAGGGAGTCTTTTCCCCCACTGAATATTTTTGATAAACTTGTCAAAGATCAAATGATGATAAGTAGCTGGGTTCATCTCTGGGTTCTCTATTCTGTTCCATAAATCTACCTCTCTGTTTTTGTGCCAGTACCATGCTGTTTTGATCACTATATATTGATAGTATAGCCCAAAGTCTGAGTAATGAATTGGCTATTAGAGGTTTTTTCTGATTCCATATAAAATGAAGCACTATTTTTTTAAGCTCTTTAAAGTATGACAATGGTGCTTTAATAGGGATTGCATTAAATCTGTAGATTGCTTTGGGTAATATGGACATTTTAACAATGTTGATTCTTCCCAGCCATGAGCAAGGTATGTTTTTCCATTTAACATCTTCAGTTATTTCTTTTCTCAGAGCTTCATAGTTCTCTTTATAGAGATCTTTCACATCCTTTGTTAGGTAAATTTCTAGATATTTCATCTTTAACACTATTATAAAAGGAATAGAGTCCTTGCCTATATTTTCAGCTTAACTATTTTTGGCATATATGAAAGCTACTGACTTGTAAGTATTGATTTTGTATCCTGAGACGCTGCTGTATTCCTTGGTCACTTCTAAGAGTTTTGAAGTTGAGTCCCTAGGATTTTCCAGGTATTGGATCATATCATCAGCAAAGTGTGAGAGTTTTATCTCCTCTGTCCCTATTTGGATACCCTGATCACCTTCTCTTGCCTGATCTTGAGGACTAAGACTTTCATTACTATGTTGAATAGCAGTGGAGACAGTGGGCATCCTTGCCTCGTTCCTGATCTGAGTGGAAATGTTTTCAATTTTACACCATTCAATATGATATTGGTTGTGGGTTTGCTGTAGATGGCCTCTATCTATTTTAGAAATGTCCCTTCTATGCCTGTTTTCTTAATTGTTCTGATCATGAAAGGATACTGGATATTATCAAAGGCTTTTCTGTGTCAATTGAGAGAATCATGTGGTCTTTGTTTTTTATTTTATTGATGTGGTGTATCATATTTATAGATTTGCATATGTTGAGCCAACTCTGGAACCCAGGAATAAAACCAACTTGATCATGGTGTATAAATTTTTGGATGTGTTGTTGAATTCTGTTTGCTAAGATCTTATTGAATATTTTTGCATCAATATTCATTAATGATATTGTTCTATAATTTTCTTTCTTTATTGAATCCTTTCCTGGTTTGGGGATCAGGATGTTATTTTCTGCATAGAATATTTTAGGAAGTATTCCTTCTTTTTCTATGCTTTGGAAAAGGTTGTATAATGTAGGTACTACAAGTTCCTCTTGAAAGGATTGATAGAATTCGGATGTGAAGCCATCTGGTTTGTCCCTCTTTTCATTTCTTTACTTTCCTTTTTCCATTCTTGTCTTTCTTTTCTTTTTTCTTTCTTTCTTCCTTCCTTCCTCCTTCCTTTCTTTCTTTTCTTTCTTGTTTCCCTCTCTTTTCCCCTCCATTCCTTTCCTTTGCCCCCCTTTCCTTTACCTTGCCTTATCTTACCTTACCTTTCATTTTTCTTTTCATTCATTTCCTTTTCTTTCCTTTTCTTGTTTCTTTTCTTTTTCTTTTTTCCTTCCTTCCTTTCTTCCTTCCTTCTTTCCTTCCTTCATTTTTTCTTTCTTTTTTTTCTTTCATTGAATCATTTCTTTGTACATTAACACAATTATGGGATACAATGTGCTGGTTCCATACACAATTTTAAATACTTACATTGAACTGGATAATATAGTCTTCAGTCCTGTTTCTGGTTCTGTGCATAAGATATTTATATTCTACAATTTGCATATGTTGAGCCAACTCTGTAACCCTGGAATAAAACCAACTTGATCATGGTGTATAAATGGTGTATTTTGCCCTTGTAAAATGCATTTAACACGTACCCTTGTAAAATGCACAATCGGTGTGGCACTACCAATTACCCGCCCTTCACCCATTCACCTTGGGGTGTTGTTGGGTTACAGCTTTCATATTGAAGTGTGGGTGCTTTTTTGTAGGTTTCACAGTAGGTCTGAGAACATTGGATAATTTTCTTCCATTGTTGAGATACTTTGCTAAGAAAAATAAGTTCCACATCCATGCCTTTTTCTTTCTTTCTTTCTTTCCTTCCTTCTTTCTCCCTTCTTTCTCTCTTCATTTCTTTCCTTCATTTTTTATTAAATCATATCTGTGTACATATCTGAGTACAAGTATGGGGTACAATGTGCTGGGTCTATATACAATTTGAAATACTAAAAATAGAACTGGTTAACATAGCCTTCACCACTGTTTCTTTGTTCTTGGGATAAGACAATTGTATTCTACAATTTGCATATTTAACATGTACCCTTGTAAAATGCACAATCAATGTGGTGCCACCAATTACCCTCCCTTCACCCATCATCCCCC
>CAUYRH010150558.1:0-14575 GCA_963574655.1 Perodicticus potto | reverse complement strand
CATCACAGCTCACAGCAACCTCCAATTCCTGGGCTCAAGCGAGTCTCCTGCCTCTGCCTCCCAAGTCGCTGGGACTACAGGCGCCCGCCACAACGCCCGGCCAAGAAAATGTTCAGATTTAAAATTGTTTTAAGATCCTAGTATTTGGCTCGGTGCCTGTAGTACAGTGGTTACGGCGCCAGCCACATACACCGAGCCTGGTGGGTTTGAACCCAGCCAAGGCCAGCTAAACAAATGACAACTGCAACAAAAATATAGCCAGGCGTTCTGGCGGGTACCTGTAGTCCCATTTACTTGGGAGGCTGAGGCAAGAGAATCACTTGAGCCCAAGAGTTGGAGGATACTGTGAGCTGTGACGCTACAGCACTCTCCTGAGGGTGACAAAGTGAAACTGTGTCTCCACAAAAAAAAAAAAAAAAGAAAGAAAGAAAGAAAGAAAAAAATATTTGTGTGGAGTTTTGTTTATAATCAGACTATAAAATTTAATCATACAAAGTAATCAACAGTAATGTTGCACTGTTTAGTAAAGATATACTTTAAGTTGTTCCACACACAGACACACATACACACAAATCACTGCATTATGAACCTGGAGCTATGTTGCAGATCGTAGCTGAACCTGCTGTTTCAGTCAGGAGGAATGTTACCTGTCATGAGGATATAAAATAATTTAGTAATGAATGTTTTTCTCTACCATCCATGTGCAATTATACCCCAAATTCCACAACACTACATGAACATTCCAGAATAAAGATGTGACTGTATAGTCTAAATTAATTATTAAAAAACCAATGATTACTGAAAAAAAAAAACGGCGGCCTCCTGGAACACAGACCCACGGGGCAAGGCCACATGACAATGGAGGCGACTGGAGTGACACATCTACAAGCCAACAGGCACGGGGACCGTGGCAACCCCAGAAACGTAAAGAGACAAGAAAAGCCCAGAGCCCTCAGAGGGAACGCGGCCCTGCCAACACCTTGGTTTTGGGCTTCTGGCCTCCAGCACCAAGGGAGAGAACATCCTGTTGCTTTAAGTCAGTTTGTGACATTTTGGAGCAATAGCCCAAGGACACCAGTGCAGTCCGCCTGAAACCCCCCATGGGGGCTGCAACCTGTGGGAATAAACCACAGCTGCCCGTGGGACTGTCTGGGTCACCGCCATGGGCTCTACGAGCTGGACAAGCTCAGTCATGGACTTCGCTCCTGATGCAGACCACTGCAAGCCAGGCCTGGGACTCCAGCTGGAAGCTGGTCCATTTCTGCCACAGAGGCAGAGGCATATTGCTGCACGGAGCGTCCCCAGCTGCCAACTCCATCAGACCTCAGAGCCCTCTCGGGGCTGCAGGGCTGCAATGCCACCTTTCCTCGAAGGTCCTCCCCAGGACAGAGCTTAGCTAGGTCTGGGGCTGCTGCCCTCAGCCAATCAGCTGACTCCGGAAACACCGTGGTGGCCCCTGAAACTAACCAGTGTCATGCTTCAGCTGCATTTGCAGTCTGACAACAGAGCTGCTTTTACTGGGAAAGCCCTGACAAGGGCTGATAGGTGAGGTGTCGGCTCGCCCTCCGCACCCTCCCACCCACAGGCGCCCAGGTGTGCAGGGCTGCAACAGTCTCCTCTTCCTCCTCCGAAACGCACCATAGCTTTCTCCTTCTGCCTCCTCCTGTCTCCACACCCTAGGCCAGGCGTCCTCAAACTTTTTAAACAGGGGGCCAATTCATCGTTCCTCAGACCGTTGGAGGGCTGGACTATAGTTTAAAAAAAAAAAACTATGAACAAATTCCTATGCACACTGCACATATCTTATTTTGAAGTAAAAAACGAAATGGGAACAAATACAATCCACACCAACGCATGTGGCCCGCGGGCCGTAGTTTGAGGACCCCTGCCCTAGGCAGTTGGGTCACTAGACGGGGCTGTCCCCAGAAGGATCATCTGGTTGGGCACCTATCGGTAATGATCAGGATGAAAGGGGTGGAGTGGCACTGTCTAGATCTGATTTGGATCCTCCGGATTCCACCCTGACCCTTCCTGAGCAGGGGGCTTTTTTTTTCCTCTAATGGTGCCCTTTGGCCAGCCTGGTCAGTCCACTCTCTGGGGACAGCCAGCCAAGCATGGCTCTGGGGAACTCAAGACTTAACTCTGGTCCAGCCACTTGAACTCTCCTGTGGGACTGCCATGGCCTTAGGTCACAAGGGTGAGCACCACGTGCTTGAGGATGCTGCCTGCTGGTGCCCTGTGGTGGCACATGGGCCCAAGTGTAGGTGTCGTGACCACAGCACAGACACACAGCTGCACTCAGACACACGGTACAGACACCCACACTCAGATACACAGATCACACCACACACAGCTATGCTGTGGCTCTGTGTGCCCACAGCCGTGCTGCGCCTCTCGGCCATGCCTCCCTGCTGTCCTTTCTCCCGCACCCTCTGGCCTGGTCAGTATTCTGCAGCCATCATGCCATGTGGGTGGACCCTGGTGGCATTTGGGAATCTTGATCACAGCTCCCAGGAGAGCGAAGCCATAGGTGCCCTTCTGTGTGGTCAGTGGTCCAGCACACAGGGTCAGAATTCAGGCTCTGTGATGTTCCTAGGGACAACTGCCTTTCCCCCATCTGAGACAGCTGCACAAAACCAACACACTCAGATTCACAGCCCCACACCGGACACACAGCTGCACCCAGACACACACAGATCCACAGCCCCACACCACAGACACACAGCTGAACACAGACGCACACACTCAGATACACAGACCCACACCACACACAGCTGCACACAGACGCACACTCAGATACACAGATGCACCCCACAGACACACAGCTGCATACACTCAGATACACAGCCCCCCTCCCCAGACACAGAGATACTGCTACCTCCCCTGCCTGTCTGTACTTGTGTTTGGAGACAGGTTCCCACACCTGACCGTAACCTTCAGGCCAGAGTCCCTTACATGCCGCCCCCTCCTCTGGGTCCAGGCATCGTTCCCAGGGCCCCAGTTGGAGCCCACATCCTGGCTATAGGCCACTAGGTCGAGAACCAGACTAGAACATTGCTGTGGCCTTAAGCCTGCTCTGAACCACAGGGGGTGTTGGATGGCAGCAGCAGCTTCTCTAGAACACTCCCAGAATCTGGGCAGGGATTGGGAAGAGCCCCCACACCAGGTCCTAGTGGGAACATCTGGGTGACAACCATGCCCAGCCTGTGGGGCAGGAGGAGAAAGGCAGGTGGGCATTCTTCCAATGACTGCGTCATCAGGGTGGGGCAGCTGGGGCCACCAAATTCAGGCCTATCCCAGCCCTGTCACAGAGGCCACCAGCTGGCAACCACTGAGCCTCCTTCTTTCTCTACAAAGGGGAGTCTGCGCTAGGCAGCCCCTGTGTCTGCTTCCTTCACTCAGCCCTCTGCTGTCTCATGCTCATAAGAGGAACAGCACACACACCCCTGCACAACACTGTCTTTCTCCATGGCCGTGGCATTTGGCCGCTGGTCCTGCAGAAGCCTCTGCATCTTCCATCAGGAGCTGCGGCTCCCCTGCCAAGGCAGGAGTAAGTGTGGAGGTGACAGAGGTGGTCGGGAGCCACTGCCCTTGACCACAAGCCCTGCGTCCTGCTGGCCAGAGGCAGCAGGCTTGGCGAGGTGGTCTCTGGGTCCCCCACATCCTGCCAGCGTGGGGCTCTCCTGCACGGCCAAGGTGAGCTGCTCCACGGGAGTGAGAAGAAACCCGGAACCCCCGGAACTGCTCTCTTGGGAGAGGCCCTGGCCTGCAGAGCCTGGTGGGGGTCTACACTGTACTGGGCCCCTACCCGAGAAGTCTCCCTGCCCCTCAGATGAGGGTGGTGGGCTCTGCGTAGGGGAACCTTGCACCCCAGATTGTCCTCAGCTTCTCCTCCCTCTCAGAGGGAGCCAAGGCCAGAGGCTGAGTGGTCCACCATTAAGAGGGCCCTGTCCCCCTGTCCCCACAGGGCTCTGTTCACAGGTGTTGAACTGCCTTGGCCTTCAGGGGACATGGGAGAGCAGCTGGAAATGTCCCCTAGACTGACTCTGGGTTCTGGGCTGCAGGTGGCACCCAAGCTTCTGCCTGGCCCATCTACCTCCCTGGGGTTCCTGGAGACAAATGATGTGGCATATGGTCCAACTTCAGGGCTGCATTCATTCATTCATTCCCCCCTCCCCAGCATATCCAGACACATGGACTACTCATACCCCTGTGCCACCTCCTCCAGGGAGTCTTCCCTGAGAACCCCCATCAGACCTTGCCTGCCTCAGACTGATGAACCAGGGATGGGGTGTTCTGCACCCTCCAGCTGAGCTGACCACTACTGTTTCACACTGCTCCTTCCCCACCTGGTGACAGCGCTCCTGCAGGGGAAGGACAGGCCACTCCTTCATGGCCATGAGTCGCTGGGCACATGCATCTTCTCCTCCAGGTCACAGGCACCCAGAGATGGCAGTGTTTTCCTCCAGGCTGGGCAAGGTCTGCACGTTGACATTTGGACTTAGTACTCCATCATCCTCTGTCCTGCTCATCCCTTTTTCAGAGGACTGGGGGACAGTACCTGCCTGGCTTTGGAGAGGGAGGGTCACCCTGGACACAATGGTGCCTCCTCCCGGTCTGGCCACCAGCTGCCTAGGGGGAGTCACAGACACTGGAAGGGTCCACCTGTTAATTCCCCCCAGCCCTGTCCACTCAGGTCTCTGGCCTGGCCCACCTCCCTGTTCTCTGCCTAGTGCAGAGGCCTGACCTATCTGGCCATGTCTCCCTGTTTTTGCTTTTTTTTTTTGTAGAGACAGAGTCTCACTTTATTGCCCTCGGTAGACTGCTGTGGAGTCACAGCTCACAGCAACCTCCAGCTCTTAGGCTTAGGTGATTCTCTTACCTCAGCCTCCCAAGTAGCTGGGACTATAGGTGCCCACCACAACACCCGGCTAATTTTTGATGCAGTTCGGCCAGGGCTGCGTTTGAACCCGCAGCCCTCAGTATATGGGGCTGGCGCCCTACTCGCTGAGCCACAGGCGCCATGCAATTCCGTGGAGAATTTTTCCTTTTTTGGGGGGGGGTTTGGCTGGGGCTGGGCTTGAACCTGCCACCTTGGGCATATGGGAGGCCGGGGGGCCTTACTCCTTTGAGCCACAGGTGCCCCCCTGTGGAGAATTTTTTTTGAAGGATGGTGCTGGAACAATTGGATATCTATGTGCAGAAAATCCCAACAAAAACACAAAACCCCCAAAACTCAAAATCGAATCATTGGTCTAAAGGTAAAACTTAATACTGTAGACCTCCTAGAAGAAAGCAGAGAGAAACTCCTTCCAATGTTGGATTAGGCAAAGATTTCTTAGATATGACACATACTAAAAGCACAATCCACAAGAGAAAAAAATTGCTAAATTGGGCCTCATCAAAATCAAGAAGTTAGGTTCTTTTAAAGACACTGTCAAAAAAATGAAAGGGGAGAAAAATCTTGGCAGTTTGCATATCTGATCGTCTTCTGATATCCAGAAGATAAAAAGAAGTTTCAAGTTTTTTTTTTTTGAGACGGAGTCTCACTTTGTCGCCCTGGGTACAGCGCTGTGGCGTCACAACTCACAGCAACCCCAAACCCTTGGGCTTAAGCGATTCTCTTTCCCGAGCCTCCCAAAGTAGCTGGGACCACAGGCGCCTGCCACAACGCCCGGCTATTCTTAGAAACGGGGTCTTGCTCTGGCTCAGGTTGGTCTTGAACTCATGAGCTCACGCAATCCACCTGCCTTGGCCTCCCAGAGTGCCAGGACGACAGGCGTGAACCACCGAGCCTGGCTAGAAACAACACATTTTTTTAATGGTAGAAAAAAATGAACAGATAACCTCCTTATTCACTAGGGAAGTGCGAGAGACAACCACAACCAGCCGCCGCCACTCAGCCTCTGGCATGGCCGAAACTTAAAATCCCGAGGGCTGCGAGGCTGCGGAGCGGTTGGCACTGTCGCACTCGCGGGGACGTAAGTGCGCAGCGCTGGGGAGCGTGTTGGCAGCTGCCGGGAGTGACCATCAACAGTCCTCACCGTCCAGCTCGCAGTCCGTCTAGGTGTTTACCGAGTGAAATGAAAACCTATGTTCGCAGAAACCTGCACACGCAACCTCACAGCCGCTCTGCGCCTAATCACCCTAACTGGGAAACTACTCGAGTGTCCTCCAGCGGCCAGTCGCCAAACTGGTGTCCTCGACAATAAAAAGAGGGGACCAAACTTCAGGGGCACGATGCTGAGCGCAGAGGCCAACTGCGAGGCTCTCTCGGCGGGTCCTCTGCCAGCACCTGGGGAAAGACAAGCCTGGAGCCCCAGCGCCAGCGGCATCGCCCAGCGGCTGGGGAGGGCTCGCCCCGAAGGCCCTGGCGCGTTGGAGGCAGCCTCTCCCTGCGCCCTCGGCGGCGCGCCTGTGAGCGCTCGGAAGCCCCAGCAGAATCACGCAGTAAAGCGAAAAGGGGGCTTCTGCGGCGTGAGAGACTTCGCTGGAGAAGCCCAGCAGCCGGCCCGCACGCCCCCGGCCCCGCCCCCGGCCCCCGGCCCCGGCCCCGCCGCGAGCCCCGGAGACCGCTCCAGGAGGGAGGGGTCCGAGGATGGGCGGGGCCTCGCCGCGGCGGCGCGACTCCCGGCTCCGCCCCCGCCGCGCGCCCCCGCCCTCCCCACCCCGCCACGCACGCCCCCGCGCGCCCTGCAGCGCGCCCCAGCCCTCCAGCGCCGCGGTCGGCCGTCAGAAAGGCGCGCGCCCTCGCCTTTAACGCGGGCCCGGGGGCGCGCGGCCCGCATGGCGAGGTAGTGGCGGCTGCTGCGGGCCGGGCCGGGCCGGGGCTGAGGCCGAGCGAGCCGCGGGGCCCGCGCAGCCCCGGCCGGCGCCCACCATGCGGCGGCTGCGGCGCCTGGCGCACCTGGTGGTCTTCTGCCCCTTCTCCAAGGGCCTGCAGGTAAGCGCCGCGCCCGTGCTCCGGGCCAGGGTCCGCAACCCGCCCGGCCCGCCGCGCGGACTGGGCCGCTTCTGGAGGTGGGGGAGGGCGGTGTCCAGCCCTGGGGGTGGGGCCGAGCGCGGAGAGTGGGCTTGATTCTGGACACAAAGGGTTAACGAGCGTAGGTGGGGAGGGGGTGGTGCCTGGGTGGGGGTTGGGGGGGCTTGGAGAGGACTTGGGAGGAGGGGAGGGCTGGGAAGGAGATGGGCAAGGGTCCTGGCACCGCTGATGCTGAGGGCTGGCTGCCCCCTCCCCACCCCGCCCGCCCTTAGGCCTGACCCTGCTTCCCGGGGTCCAGAAGCCGCACCAAAGGCCTTTCCTCTTCTCTCTACTTAAAAAATAAGGTTTGTTTTTCTCTTGTAAAAACCTGGACACATAGAAACGCTCTAGGAAGGACATGACCTCCCCTGGGTCATCCCATCAGCCAGGCATAGAGCAGAGACCATGCCCTGATCCCAGGGTGACCTTGGATCAGTCAGCATCTACAGGGGAAGCCCAAGCTGCCTTGGGCTCTAGCAGCCAGGACTCTTTCACCTTCTGCTTTGAGGAGGTCTGGCCAGGCGGCCTCAGCCATCAAGGAACCCTCCCTCCCACTCCGACATCCTCTCAGGCCCTCCAGGAGGTCAGGGTGGCCCTGCCTCTCTGGCCTCCCTCCCTGGAGGATCCTTGCCCAGAGCCTGGCCCACCTCAGCTCCCTTTCCAGGCAGTGGGCTTAGAGGCTGAAACTCACAGGTTGCAGTGTGACCCCCTGATCCCAGAACTCTCTGTCTGCCTTGAGCCTTAGGGTGCGGTGGTCCCAGCTCAGCGCTGGGCAAGGTGGGAGCTGAGGAGTTGAAAGACTACTCCCTAGGCCAGAAGGTGGAGGCTCCACAGGAGGCAGGGACAGTTCCTAGGGAAGGGCCAGGTAAGACCTGGGGGAGCAGCCACAGCCTGGGTGGGTCTGGCTGGGCTGGACCCTACAGGCAGCTTCTAGTTCTGGGTCACTTTGTCCAACCCAGTCAACCCAGGGTCCAGCATTGGCCACAGCCTGCTTACTTCCTGGCTGTCCGCTAGACTCCCAGCCTGTGCTGGCCCTCCCCACTCAGCCTGCCTCGGGTGTGCTCCCTCAGACAGGCTAGCCGGAAGTCCTCTGACCTTATCCTGCCAAAACAGCCGCTGCCCCTGCCCCTGCCCCTGTCCCCACCATGTCTCTGCTTTCCTGTTTTTTGTTCTGGACAAATCTGACGGAAACAGATGCACTGCCAGGGACAAGTGGGCCTGAGGGGATGGAGGCCAACCTGGGCCATGGACATCTTTAATGCAGCTGCCTACCCTCCACCAGCTCTTTGGACTCCTCCTGACCAGCCCCTTCCTGGGTGGCTGCCCAGTGAGTTGGTGGCAGGGAAGCAGGAGGGAGAGGTCCACCTCTCTTGGAAGAAGCATAAAAATGACCCAACTGCTGGGCTGAGCCTTGTCCTTGGTAGGAAACTAGTGGCCCCATTTCTCTAAGGAGGCTCCTGCCACAACCCTGATCTCAAGAGGATTGAACACAGCTGGCGCTTACCCCAACGGCTTCTGACTGGGGCTGCTTGGCCCTGGGGCTGTGGAGGGGGTGTGGCTGGGTCCATTGGTGCAGCCCCTCTCTGGCAGCAGTGGAGAGGAGGCCACAGGGTATGCTTGATGCCAGCAGCAGGGCCTCCTCTGGGGAAAGGCTGGCCCGCAAGTCCTGGGCCTTCCTGTTCTCAGCTGTGGGTCAGAGATGTCTCAGCACCTGCTTGGGACAAGCCACTTGGTAACACATTCTCTTCTGCTGGCTGTTCCCGGACAGTACCTTGTCAGGACTGCAGTTTGCTAGAGCAGAGTGTTGGGAAGGGAGGTCGTTCCCACCTGTCCCTTGCTGTCACCCTTGGAAACCTGGCTGGGAGAGCTGGATAGGAGGCTGTGCCCCTAAAACCTGATCCTCATGCCTGTGAGTCCACTTGCCAGCAGGGTAAATCAAGGCAGAGGGCCTGAGGATGGCAGAGTGAGCTGTAAGAGCCCAATATTGGGGTTAGATTCTCTGGCCGTGGGGCCAGGGGCTGGTTATATTTTATTAATTGTGGTAAAATACACATTATATAAAATTTACCATCTTAACTGTTTTTTTTTTTTGAGACAGAGTCTCACTGTCGCCCTTGGTAGCCTGCTGTGGTGTCACAGCTCACAGCAACCTCTAACTCTTGGACTTAAGTGATTCTCTTGCCTCAGCCTCCCAAGTAGCTGGGACTACAGGCACTCGCCGCAATGCCCGGCTATTTTTTTGTTGCAGTTGTCATTGTTGTTTAACAGGCCCAGGCTGGGTTCGAACCCACCTGCCTTGGTGTATGTGGCCGGCGCCCTAACCACTGAGCTATGGGCGCTGAGCCTGATCTTAACTATTGTTATATGTGCACCTCAGTATCATTAAGACATTTGTGTTGTTCTGCCTCCACCACTGTCCACCCACTGAACTTTCCATCATCCCAGCCTGCCACTCTGTCCCCATGAAACTCTGACTCCCCTAACCCCCACCGAGCAGCACCCCTTTCTTCCTGTCTCAGTGGACTTGACGACTCCGGGGCCTCAGATAAGTGGGATCTGACTGGCTCATTTCACTAAGATGATGTTCTCAAGGGTCATCCCTGTCATGGCCTATGTTCCTCCTCTCAAAGCTGGACAGAGTCCGCTGTGTGGAGGGCCACACTGTGTTCACCCTCCACAGTACACTGGGAAAGGCAGTGTCCCTTCAGGCAGGTGTGCTCGTCTGACCTGTGCAGAAGTGAAAATGTTATGAAAGTCCAGCAAGACAGGAAGGGGTTTCTATGAAGTATCTTTATTCAGCAAAATAAAGAATTGACCATCTCTATTTCCCTCATTTTGAAATTTATTTTTACCTGCCTGTGAAATTTAAAGTCTGGGAGGCTCCCAGCTGTGGGCATGTGGCAGGAGGGAGCCAGGAGGGAGGTGCTGAGCTAGTGGTGGGTATGGTGCTGAAAGCTAGAGGGGCACTGGAGGCCCCTAATCAGTGAGACTGGAGCCTCGAGTGAGGGCCACTGAGGACGCTTCCTCACAAGGCTCCCTTGCGCAGGGGCGGCTCCCAGGCCTCCGACTCAAGTCTGTCTTCCTGGTCTGGCTGGGCGTCTTGGTGGGCAGCTGGATGGTGTACCTGCACTATTCGACCTACTCGGAGCTGTGCCGCGGCCGCGTCTGCCAAGTGGTCATTGTAAGTGTCACCCATGTGTTTCGGACGAGATGTTGCACCCAGTTGGGAGGTGCTTTCCTCCCTGGGTCCACAGCCAGGAGGCCGTGGGGGCTCCAAAGTGGAACCTGCGCTCCAAAGAGCAGCCTCTGGCTGGTGTAAAGGGTTAGGGGCTAAGGAGAGGGGAGACCGCAGGGGACTGCTGCAGGTGCCTGGGAGAGCATAGGCAGCTTGGACATACCAGTGCCCGAGTATAGGGTGGGCTCGGGAGACATTTTAGGAGGGGGGCCCGGGAAGGGTAACTATCCTCACTACCGCAGCTGGAGGACCCCATGTACTTTCCCGATGGCCTTGAGGGCTCCTCCTGGGGCCAGGGGCCACCAGAGCAGTGCAGGGTGCGGCCTTCTGGAGCCTTCCTCCCCTGCACGTTTGAGGATGTGCACATGTGAGGCGAGCATGCCTGTGAGGCGCCTGTGAGCGTGTGAACGAACTCCTCTGCACACCCTGTAACCAGCTGGGGGGAGGGAGCACCAGCTCTGCTCTGCTGGAAAACCCTAGATGCACCCAGAGCCGGTCAGATCCCCATGGCCATCTTGATGCCCCACTCCAGCCTGTCCTGCCCAGCAGCCAGAGCCCTGGAGAGGCCAATGGCCAGGTTCTGAGGCAGCAGGAACTTTTGGGGTGTTGAGAGGCACCTTTCCTGGGGGTCTGTGAGGCCACTGAAACCACAGGAGGGCTCCAGAGGGCCTGCTCTGGCCACTGACCCTGGCTCCCAAGGGCCTGGACCCTGCAGAGGCTGTCTGACAGGGGTGGCTGTGGGGGAGGAGTGAGGAGGCACAGGTGGGCAGAGCCCATGAGACAGAACTTCCTAGGACCCAGCTGGTCCTTGGGGGTCTGTTACTAGCTCTGAGCTCCCTGCCTCTGAGCACTGGCTGCTAAGTACCACCAAGGGCAGGCCACACATACTAGGAGCCCATTTGTCCCATTGGGATGCCCTGGTCCATCTCATAAGTGCTCAACTGTGACCTATGGGGCATCAGGCCTAAGTTGGGGGAACACAGCCCTGCATCACAGTCCAGGGGCCTCTGAGCAGGATGAGAGTAATGTGCACTGGGCGCAGGGCCACAGGTGAAGGCTTCAGGGTACACTGTGAGTGGACACACCACGGACAAGACCGCAGCCTTGGGACTGAGCGGGTGAGGGTCAGGCTCCAGGCAGTGGGTACGGAGAGGAGAGCAGGGAGTTAGGGCATCGGTACGTGTGTTCTGAGCACCTACTGGGGGAATAGGACATGCCCCCCAACAGGAGGAGCCTGCAGCTTCTTAGCCCTCTGCCCTGCAGGAGTGTCCCTGGGCTGTGCCAGCCTTCCCAAAGATCATTGCCAAGCCTGGCTCTCTAAAGCCTGTCCCCTCCTTTCCTGCCTGACTCATGGGGGCAGTGCCAGGGGTCACAGCTCATGTGACTGGGAGGTGAGGGGACTTGCCTGGGACCTGATGGAAGCTCCTGCAGCCCTGGTGACATGCAGGGACAGTGCTGGGACAGTGAGGGGGTCTCCCCTAGAGTCCTGGCTCCCAGCCTGGTGGTGGGCCATAGGCCTGTACCTGACATGTCCCCAGCCTCTTTCCCCCAGGCCCTGGTGCTCTGGTAGTTCAGGTATAGAGCAGAAGCCCCCTAAAAGCATTGATGGGGGGTCTGAGAAGACTCCTGGTACTAACGACCCTGCCTGTAAGGTGTGGGTTGGTCTTAGTTGGCCTTTTCTGTCTTGAAAAGCTATTGTTCTCCTGCTGCCACAGGACAGGCACTGCCTTTCTGATTCACCTGCCTGAGTCTATGGCTTCTGGCTGGCTCAGTCTTATTTTTGTCCCCCTCCCTGGTGTCCCATTGCCCTATTCTAGGACAGGGATGCTCTGCACAGCCTACCCCTGCTTCCTCCAAGCCTGGCTCGCAGGCCGTACTCCATGGCAACAGGAGTCCCACATCCTGGAGGTGCTCCAGGCCCCTGAGAGCCAACTCCAGAGTTCCTCACCTCTGGCTCCCTGCCTTCCCTTGGGATTGAGGGCTGCAAGGCCCTGTCTGGAGCTGGGTGGGGCCTGGTTTAATTACTGCCACTGGTGTCTCCCTGCCTGGCTGCCTAATGAGGGGCGGCCTGGCAGGAAGGACTGGGCTGGGAGTAATTGTCAGGCCCCAGGGTGCTGTCTTCTGAGCTGATGGTGACAAATTGCCCTGATACAGTCAACTGTGGCTCAGAGCCTGGCTCTAGGCCACATGGATGCCTCGGGGGGCTGGGAGTAGTCACAGATGAGGAGGTGGAGGCTGGGGGCAGATAGGCTTCGGCTCCCCTGGCAACAGCCCCTCCATGTTGAGGGGGTGGGCTGCAGACTGGCCAGGCAGAGTCCTGCCCTGACTGCACTTTGGGGGGCGGGGGAGGGTCACCATTATGCGGCCTGCACCCAGGGCACATGGAAGGAGGGACTAAGTCCCTGGGAAGAGAGATGTGGGCACCTGTTCAGAAGCAGTCGTGTTGGGGAGAAGCTTGGCACCAGTAGCTGTCCTGAGAGCCCCAGCTAGACCAGGGTCCCAGTACCAGAGCAGCTGCAGCTCTGTCCAGCCAGACATGGTGTTACATTGTGCTTTTCATAGGACGCTTCTTTTACCTGGTGAACAACCTAATGTCTAGCCGTCCCACCATGACCAGGGCCCCTCACTCAGGAAACCTGCTTACACTGAAGGGAGCCCTCTGTTCGCGTGATCTGCATCTGCCTTGTGCCTGCTGACCCTGTCTCTGGTGCTGGGAGCCTGCCCCATGTTCTTTTGATGGAAAGTGCCAATTCAGCACTTGAGAGGCTGGAAGGAAGCGTTAGGGGGTTGGGGAGGGGAGTGAGTCGCACAGTGCAATGCATGCAATCCCCTGGCTCACTGCAGGTTCACAGGCCAGTGCCTGAATTGTCCAGAGCCAGCCTGCTAGGCCTGAGAGGTGCCTCTAAGTCTTTATTCTTACCTGAGGCCACTGGCTTGGGCTGGACGATTAGGGTGTGGTTCCCCAACAGGACATGGAGGGGGTCTGCCTCAAAGACAGGCCCATCCTGCAGTGAGTCAGCAGCAGCCCCTGCGTGCCACCTGGCTGGCCTGCAGTGTGGCTCTGGGACCAGTGTGGGCCTGAGGCTGCTGGGTTACCAGCTCCAGCAGTCTGAGGTCTGAGAAAAGTGCTACCTCCAGGTAATCAGGGGCATCCTGGGCCCTGACACAGACCATGGGTCTTTGTTCCTAAACGCCTACCTACACCCGATGGCCACTTTGCTTTGCCAGTAGGTGGGTGTAAGATGGGGTGTGGGGCTCACTCAGCCCTGTCCCCACTACACCCTGCGCTGTCTCCCCAGTGCGACCAATACCGCAAGGGCATCATCTCAGGCTCCATCTGCCAAGACCTGTGCGAGCTACACAAGGTGCAGTGGAGGACCTGCCTGTCTTCAGCCCCCAGCCAGCAGGTAGGCCTGCGGGTGGGGGGGGACACCCCTGCAGTGGGAGGGGCACATCTCACAGGGGACCCTACGCTCCCATCCAGGTGTATAGTGGGCTCTGGCAGAACAAGGATGTGACCATCAAGTGTGGCATTGAGGAAGTCCTGGACTCTAAGGCCCGGCCAGATGCAGTCCCCCGGCGGGAGCTGGTGCTGTTTGACAAGCCCACCCGGGGCACCTCGATTCAGGAATTCCGGGAGATGACTCTCAGCTTCCTCAAGGTCGGTCCCCTTTACTGGTGGTGGAGGCAGCAGGTTGTCTGCAGCAGCTGCAGAGCGCACATCCAGGATGTGTGCAGCAGCAGCCTTGGCACCTACACGCCCACAGTGTAAAAGCATGACCAGGGGCTCGGTGCCTATGGCTCAACAGGCTAAGGCGCCAGCCACATACACCTGAGCTGGCGGGTTCGAATCCAGCCTGGGCCCGCCAAACAATGGTGGCTGCAACCAAACAATGGCTGGGTGTTGTGGCGGGCGCCTGTGGTCCCAGCTACTTGGGAGGCGGAGGCAGGAGACTCGCTTGAACCCAGGAATTGGAGGTTGCTGTGAGCTGTGATGTGATGCCACAGCATTCTACCCACGGTGACAGCTTGAGGCCTGTCTCAAAAAACAAAACAAACAAAAAAAAAAGCGTGACCAGGCACAGGTAACCCTGGGCAGGAGGCAGGCCAGAGAAGCAGACTCTCTCTGGGGTGGGGGTGGCAGCAGATGGGCAGGCAGGGGCCAGGACAGAGCACCTGGTGGGTCCATTGTGGCAGGAGCCAAGGGCAGTCTGGGAGGTAGAAATAAGGGCTCAGGGATGAAGGGACTGCCAGGCTCTGCCCACTGAGTCTTCCTATGCCCAGGTGCCCAATGCCCAGGCTCCCCACACAGCTGGTAT